>MU120951.1:0-109306 GCA_014904835.1 Paxillus ammoniavirescens | reverse complement strand
GCGGCCTGCACAATCACCGACAAAAATCCTAAGAATTGGTCCAGATCTCGGTTGGACACAAGGCCAGCCCTAGCAAATGGACCTGGGTCCTTCCAGTACTGTTGAGGTCAGTGTATCAGTGAGTCACATCGACAGCACGTAAACAGGTGAACAGACCCTGAAACCGAGCCTGTCGTGATTAGGTGCACCTCCCAGATCGATCACGAGGCCAATCACAATCAAGGCAGTGATCATCGCCACTAAAGCTATTGAGCAAGGCGTCTCAAGTAGAAGATGGTTGATGACTCACGCTTAATGAAGCCAAACACGAATTCGACTAGAGAGCAAGGGTGAACCCTGGGTCATCAAAAGGATTGGACAAGTACCTTCTCCATACCGTCTGAACGAGGACATGTGAAAATCAATCGAAGCGCAATATCATGGATTCAGGACACACCTCACGCCAAAGAGGTTGATCAGGAAAGTTGATAGGCACAAAACCAAGATGTAGATCCATTGGTGATTGGGCTACGACGTCAATTATCATGTCGAGCCGTGCCGGAAGACAAGAAAACGCGAAAGCCCACGTTTGGATCCCAGTAGCCGATCAGGATTTGTGCGCCAGATATTTCCACGGGCAAGATTATCCTGGAAAATAATGATGGATTAGACTCGCACTCGAGGACTGCAAGACGGTAAGACTCACGCGTTGGTCTGCAGAACATGTGTTCATCGATAAAACACCCCAAGCGAAAAAGGCAAAGAACTCACGTAGAAATAATTCTACGAGGACAATACAAATGAATTACGTAGCATGTAAGGCTGGAAGCACTTTGAGACTCACCCATCCAGCCTGGAAGAATGTTCAGAGCTTGGGCGGTAAAGGCTAACGGGGACTCACTGCAAACCCGAGCGCCGGATCAACCCACCGGGATGCTGGAAGAACAATCAGCGAAGGCATTCGAATGACAAAATTAATACATACCATAGTGCGGGAACGTCCCAATTATCGGTGCGAAGCAGGTCATTTCACCCACAGCAGATAGGGACCTATGAACGATCGTTGCTCATCTATCCGAAAATACCGATTGTAATGCATGTCACTGACGCAAATGCGACGGTTGAGACAAGCGCGTAAGCGATAAATGCCCCGATGGGTCCTGCACCCTGTATTGCCTCTCCGGAGCCCAGGAACAACCCAGTACCTAGAGTTCCAGCAATCTAGAAAACATTAAGAGGTTTTGACACGATTCTGCAGCGAAAGAACACACGGCAATCCTGTGAGATAAGGGGGAGGTTAGGCAGCGAAACACACGATAGCTAGAGACTTGCATCTGGACATGACGCTGCTTGAGACGATTTCCCTGTGGAGCCGTCCGCCTGTCGTCAATGGTGAGAGCCCTGAGCTGGGGTCGGTCTTCAGCCTGAGCTTCAGGGTCTGGATTCATTTCGTAGGCTGAATCGACAAGGAACTGTATCCTTTGTAGGGAGGAGGTTGATCGTTCAGATAATGTTGGATGAAGATAGTGGTAGTTAGTGAAAAGAGTGACCCAGTGTCAAATGCAACAAAACATGAAGGGCGGTTAGTACCAGAGCCATATAGGGAACCCGACATGACAGGATCACGGAATGTTACCGTGGGTGGGACGACGATCGGTATTTCTGAAAGGCGATGATTGATTGTGCGGTTGATGATGAACGCCGAAAACGATAAGAATAGCTCGAGACAGGATAAGCAGACATTTAGGGTGGCGAAACACGGAGCTCACGGACATTGAGCACCTCAGAATCCGGAGGTACGGAGACAGGGCAGGGCAGGCCTCCCCAGCTCGAGCAGCTTGACATGGCCTCAACGTGAGACGGAACTGTAGGCGCAGCAACCCCAAGTCCACCTCGAGCGCTTCCAAACTTCATCTTGTTCAAGAAGGCTCAGCCCTGTGGGCCTGTAACAGGTCCTGATAAGCAAATAGCGCTTGAATTATGATTGAGTGGCCCGGACCAAATTTAACCGTATCTCTTACTAGCACGGACTAGTCACTTACAAGACAATAATCGTTGAACTACATGTACACCTGGGACTAGCCTGAGTAAACCTGGGCCGAGGGCCTTTCCTGATCTCTGGAAGCGGCTTCGCAACCATATAGAAACTGCTCTGGTCCGGGTGGTGGTTACAGGCACTTGGAGAGATACGACACTCAATACGTGGGAGTACTACTTTGATCAACTGACAACCACACGGCTTTTTGGTGAGATTTCTGTGACAACCTTGTGAGCAACCCGTGACCACTGTGACATTTCCTGCCAATCGGAGGCGTCGATTCTGGGACAAGGTGGTACTACCAGTGGAGATTAATATTCAACGTTTCAACATTGGATCCACATACTTTTGCATTCACGGTAGCATGTGCAGATGCAAAAATCAGACCAGGTAAGTCAACGTCTGGAAAGATACCACTGAGTAGGTTACATGAAATCTATGGCGCGTTTCCGTCCGCGTGGCGGTCCTGCTACGACTTCAGAGGCATCCATCTTCATAGCCTCATCGTGAGGCGTATCCACAGGAAGATTCTTCACGGTATCGGGCACTGGTTTCTCCACCCACACATCTTCATTGTCATCTCCCTTCTGCTTCTTCCTCTTCTTCTTTGGGCGATCTCGTTCTTTGTTTTCTCGCCGGGAGGATATTGAGAGATCCACGCTCCCTTCATCAATATCAAAGGATACAAGAACACCACCTTTCGGCTTCTTGCTTTTCTTTTCTTTGGTAGCGAGCCCTTTACCATTCGCTGATTTCGACTGCGGGTCGCGTGGGATGAAAGTCGGTCGGAAAGTGGACACGTCGACTTCTTCAGCAGCGCTAGCACCTGCTTTGGCTGGAGCTGTCTGTTTGAGGGCTGTGTCGGAGGGCTGCGCTGGGGGTATTGGGACGTCCGCAGTTTCGTCCTCCCGGGCGTTGTCGTTGTCGTCTTCACTACCCTCATCATCGCTTGCAAAAATAGCTTTGAAGATATCCATAGAGGGTCGCTCATAAGTTAGGATGTCCTCTCCTTGACCATCATCCCCCCCAAGCCCAATGTTCGCCAAGTCCCGCTTGCCAGAATCAAGACCGGTATCCACCCCGGCAGATGGAATCATGCCAGCAAGTGCTCCCAAGTCGGCGCTTTGTGATGCAGAGGTTGATGTCGAAGCCCCAGGAGCTTCAGATGATACCTCAGGCTCAGGGTTCGGGTCCTTGACACCAAACCGCTTGCAAAGTAAACGCGCAGGTTGCCATGGTTTGGTCTCCCTCGTCATCGGACCATACATACCCATTCGGGCAGCATACACCTTCGGTTCTTCCTCCTTTATCTCTTCCTTCTTCTCTTCGGTGTCCTCCTCCTCAGGGGCTTGATCTGCACTTGGCGTGTGCAGACCCTCAACGGTCTTGGAGCCTAGTTCTAGGACAGCAGCACTGGTAAACCGCCCCGCCATTGCCCCAGAGACTGGACGAAAGAGCGCAGCAGCTTTCGCGAACTCGCTCATCTCCAGCGCATAGACCTCAGGTGTCTGAGTGGGCATGCGTGTAGGTATAGAGACTCCCGAACCAGGTTCCGCGTGTGCATGTAGGTACATGGCGTACCGATCTTGTTTCGCAGGGTTTGAGGTGAATGGTTGGAACCCACGGAGCGCAGCTTGCGCAATGTGCGGCTCGGTGTGGGGGATGACGGGTCGTTGGGCAGCGACGAATTCGGGTTTGTCCGTCCTGTCCGTCGTTGTGGGAGCGGTTGAGCTATTCGAGGCAATGTTCTTGATTCGTTCTTGATCTTTCTTTGACATATACTCGAAGACGGAACGTGGGGCCGAAGGAAGAGGGGTCTCTCCCAGCGCAGCTCCTCGCTTTGGCTATATCAGACCAGGAATCGTTGGATGAGTGACTAGGGCAAACCTGATCTGCAGAAATGCCGGCCTTCCACTGGGCATGTGTTTGAGGTACCGACGGTACTGGAAAGCGCACTATGTTTTCCTTGTCACCACCCGCTGCTTTTTCTTGGTCCCAGACACTCTTGGGATTAGGTGTCCACCCTTTTGGGACATCGGGAAGGGGGAACCTAGAAGTACCGCCCTCAGTTGAATGGCTCCTGCACACCGTCAACTGCTACTTACAGCATATCCTCGGACACAGGCTTATCCGATACTATAAAGCCAGCAATTGGAGGTTTTCCATCACGGAACACACCACGATCAGTTGCTTGTCTCTAGAATGCATGAGCTGAACTGCACTGTTCGTTCATCAGCGAGGGCTGGAGCTCACACTTTGAGGTGCTCGAGCATCCGCACGATTGGCTCTGTGCCCACGATTACCAATGACCACGTGTTCTTCGTCATGCACATCCCTGACATCGAAAGCGTGTCGACTTCTGCCATGGCTAGGAGCATGGTCGTAAACATCCAGGTCATCCTCGTCCGCGTCATTCAGTGCGCCGAGTCCGAAACCTCCTATAATGCAAGGTAAGCCCTAATCAACCCACAATCCTCTACGATACCAACCTGCGAGTCGCGGTCCTTTTGCCACACTTACATCCCCCTGGGTGATCCCTAGACTTGCATGTAGCCCAAGAGCCTTGTTATACCCAAGTCCATGGAAATCGTCCTTGCGCTCCACGGTGATCAGTGGCGTATCCCTTGGCGCATAGGTATGCTTCTTAGCCTCTTCATCAACGTCAGGAGAAGTTCTGCCGGGGTCGCGACCGTACTGAATCTCGCGTTGCCGCCACGTCACTCTTGGACCTATTCCCTGGCCAAGTTTCCAGCCCATCTTCTTGAGAATACGAGCGCCTACGGAGTCTTTGGGTGCAGGGAAAATTGCTTGTTCAAGGGCCAACGTGATTGGGCTGGGCTAGGAGCTCAAATAATAGAAATGAGTAAATGAGAGAGAAGGCGCACTCTTTCTGGCTGTCGTCTACGTCCACTCTGCGGCTCCTCTCAGCCTGAGTCCCTCCGAGTATATCCATCTCATCGTGTTCGTCGACCAGTGTTTGGTCTGCACGGAGCTCCGTGAGATCTTCTTCATCCATGAAGTCCTCTGGTTTTGCCAGCCGAGATTTGGCACGTTCAGATCGTGAAGAAACAAAGGTAGAGGGCGCCCATCCTGTAAAGCAGATTATACTCCGAGAAGGAGGCAAGAATGCTCGTCGAACGGACCTTCTTTTGAGCCAACAGTATTGAAGTATCCTGCAGAGAAACCACCAGTGAAAGCCCCATGCAATCTTCTTCGGCCTTTCTCATCTCTGACCTGAATAGCAAAGATCAGATAAATAGCCTACCACAATGCAGCAACTGACATCTTGCTTCCAGAGTGGCACGAATTCGCCTGTGTCTTTGGATTTCTCGAGCGGTGGGAGCGGTGTTCCAATCTGGAAGACGAATGCTTTCGAGTCAGAGATTTGAAGATGAGGTCCCGGGGAACTCACCAAGCAGAAGTTCTCGCTAGCCTTCTTGCTTGAAGTGTTGACACCCAAATCACCGAGTTTCCGCTTGAGCTTTGCCGTGTTCATCGTGGCTATTGATTGAGTCGCAGTCTTTATTACTACAGCCACAACAAAAGAACCCTAACCCCAACGTAGGGTTTATTCAGTGCCCCCTATTTCCCGTAACGAGATTTCGCCCCACGTGTCACGGCACCATGGACGTTAGTGCCAAAGTCAACAGCAACTTCAAACCAACGCTTTCACCGCTTTCCTAAACGCGTTAACAGTAAGGCCGCCTATGCGCAAATATTCGCCGTTCCACAAACCTTAATATGCTCTGAATGTTACCGCTCCCAGACGGATACGACGCAAGTCCCAACAAGTACGGTACGTTGGTGCCAGAGCTGTGTAGGGAAATCCCGGATTTCCCTATACAACTCTGACACTCCAGATTTTGTTCACGCTCTCTACGACGGAACGTATGTAATCACCACTTCTGAAGTTCTGACGATTTCGAACGTCTTCTCAAGGCCATGTTCCGTAAACCATTCGAGGAGCAAGATGCGACACAGGAAATGAAGGCCCTCGAACAGGGGAACCCCTTCGCGGTAGAGCATTCATAAAATGTGATCTACTGGATTCATAAGTAAACGACGTGCATAGCATTAAATCGGTCCTTCAATATTCAGTAAGCATTCAAGCTTCAAGCTTCAACCCCTTCACACGAGCGAAGCCCTCTTTGACATACCCTTCTGTTGCCCCGCATAAGACCTCCGACATCAAATACCTGTCTATCGTCAAGAGTTTGAATGACCGTAGGGACGATTACGGAGTTATGGACGTCATGACATACACTGAGGTAGCTCTTAACACGGTATAGACGTTTTTAATATTCAGTTCCAGTTGACTTGAAGTTTTGAGGTACTTTCCAGGAGTGATACTCATTGACCAGTCCTCTGACAAGGCAAGCGGCTTCATCTAGAATAGAACCCGAGATTTTCTTGCGCACGCCAACCCGATCGAGGCCAAGAAACGAGACGCTCATAAAACAAATCATTCAAACTCTTCCTCTACTTCTTCCTCCGCCTCAGGTTGTGGCTCCCACTCGTCTCCCTCCTCTTCCTCACTACCCTCCGCTTCCTCTGGGTGTTTCCGCTTTCCATTCACGGGTTTTGGACCTCCAGAGGGTCTCCCCTCTGCTATAGTCAAGCACGTCAAGCGCGTACCTTTTGTGTCGTACTCCGCCAAAGGACGCAGGTGCAGGTTATCCTCCGGCTTCGCAGGCAATGCCGCCAGGTCATATACGAAAATCTTGCCATCCGATGATATAGTACACACGATCGTTGTCCTTTCTCGTATATTTTCGTTTTGTGATGTGGGTTTCGGGAGCGCAATGTCGAGTGTCTCCACAGCTTTCACCCTAGCAAAGAATTGAGCCATAGCTTCGATCACACCGGAGGACTGGAACATACCGATTCGAGTGGCCTACCATCTCGGCAATTATTATCGGCAGTTGTTCGGGATCCTCGGGAACGTTGTATATTGATACTTTTTTATCTTCTGCTGCGACAAGCAAAAGTTCTCCTTCACCATTTACGCGTTTGCAAAACCTCACGCTATGGATTCTTGATGGGTGTGTGATGGTGTGTCGAAGAGCCATATCCTAGATCACAATTATATGTTATTGAGAATGAAACGATGGATATACAGCAAATGACCACATACCGTAGAAAATATGTCGATAGACGACTGTGACTGAACCACAAAGCTTGAGCCCGTCACAGACCATCTCACAACTTCACCCTCTGAACAGCGGATATATGAATAGTCATTGACGGTGATTTAACGATTTATCATACCTTTCGCTAGTTTGGTGCTCGCAGAACCCTTGCCACGCATCAGATCCCACATACGAAGCGTCTTATCCTGTCCAACACTCAAAGCAACTTTGCCTGATGGATGGACTGCAACACAGTTGACGCGGCCCTTGTGTCCTTTAAGCGAGCGCAGAACGGTCCAGTCTCGTGCGTGGAAAAGACAGAGAGTACCGTCCTCAGAGGCGGACAGTAGATGAGATCGCGAGGGAAACTGGAGATATGTTATGGACCCTAGAACACACCTGAGTATCGTGGCGTTTCTGCAATGACAAGAGGACATACCTTGATGTTGCATCAAACCACCAATCTCCTTCCGTCTCCCTAGATCCCACACCTTTACGATCTCGTCTGCGCTACCTGTAGCCAGCCATTTCCCTCCATTTGGTGAGGCCGCAACAGCTTTGATGCAGGATACGTGTGCAGGGAATATAAATATTGGCTTCAAGTGGAATTCGTAGCCTGATTCGGAGGATGTCACAGTGCCTTCGAGACCGTAGAGCAATCTTTCGTAGGAACCAGCGACAAGTACGAACGAAGAGGGTAGTGATGACTGCTCTGGTGGTTTTGGGGTGTTCTTGATAGTCTCTTTTGCCTTCCCTTTATCTTTCGAGGAGAGCGATACGGCGGGACCGCTATTTGCTGGCTGTCGCTGGACTTTTTCTTTTTTTGCAAGGGGCTTTTCGATTCTGGCCTTTTTGAGGTTCCTTTCAGCCTTTCGAGTAGCTTTTGGTTCTGCCATCAGTTATGTAGCTGATCGTGATTCTGGATGAACGTCTCGATAGTTATGGGACGAAGTTTTGAAAAACGTTGAGGACATGTGCTCCAAATATGGCAATGATGCGGCTACATAGTGTGAGCATCATGTAGAACTTCCGTTCATCATGATACAGTGATCAATGGCAACACCCTCGAGCCAGTCTTGCCAATGGCGCACGATTCACGATTCACGAACACTCGAAAACTCTTGGCAAACGGTGCCATGGATATATCGGCCCGATGCGACAAAGTCATGTTGGTGAGTGATTCCTGCTCAGGCTGCGTCACGCTCGGTCAAATTGTCCAGAAGGAAAATAAAGGTCCGACTTGATACAATGTTGATGCGTTCGAATTCTACCCAGCACGACGAAGTGCGTCATCTGAAGATGAGTGACACGATATCTTTTCCAACCGCCGCCAGAGAGATTTCGATGCGGGCTAGCAGTTTGGTTCGGCTCTCGCGCTGGCTGACAAGCTGAGACATGCCAGCCTGTAGTGTATAAAACCAGCTCTGTGAGCGGCGCTTTCTTCTTCCCATCTCTTCCATCTCTTCCATCCCTTCCGTAGATCCTGGTGATCTTAGCAGCGACTGGCAACGCCATCTAGCTTTCTATCTCATCCTTATACTCCAGTCTTCCAAGTCTTCTGCGCAGGTCGCTCGCTCGCTACCTACCCTTTACAAACCATCTTTCATCCCCTTAAATTCACTCGTCAGATCCTCTGATCCCATTCGTAATGGTTGTCCTCTCTGCACGCTTCGCTGTATTGGCTTGCCTTTGCTCCCTCGCCGCCATTAATCTCCCTCCTTCTGTGGACGCTGCGTACCTCCAAGCTCGTCACCCGGAGGGAAAACATGTCAGTCGTTCCCTCAGTACCATATCGGAGCAACAGATGGACCCCGCTCCAACTCTCCCGGGCGACTCGGATAAGTCCGCGAAGATGGCCGACACTAGCAATAACAAGGTAAGCGTAGATGGCTGCTGCAGGTGGTTGGCTTTTAACAGGACTTGTGCTTGAAAGGCTCGGGATCCTCTCCATGGTCTGCGAGAATTTGTACAGGCACAAGGCCGTCGGGATGTGGGACATCCTCCCCTCCTATCGCGCGGCGCTGTCACTCGGGGCCACGATCACGGCCAGCAGGCTCACGAGAATGTCTACAAGTCTGTCTTCGCGCGTCGCCAGCATCACCATTCACACGACAGCAATGCACGTCACCATGGTCGCCGTTCCTCCGTATATATTCCGGATAAGCAAGGTAACGCGTACATAGTCTCTCGAGTGCAGCATAGTGGAAGTGGCAACGATGCGGTCGCAAGCAAGGTCAAGCCAACTCACCCTCGACGTCAAAGTCAAGTGCTTGGGACAATCAACATCGTCGTAAGTCTCCTTGCTGTGCTCATTTCCGCCACTCACACACTTCACCTTTTCTAGCGTCTCGGTCAGAGTGACGGCGCGTCCCAGACTCTTGCGTCATTGGCGGCGGATCCTTCCCCGATCAACTCAACGTCAGCAGGTCAGAATGGCACCAAAGCATTTGCGTTGAACGCGTCGACCACTAACCAGACCCAGTTCATAATGACGTTGGTGGATGAACCATCTGGCGCGGCAGGTAAGCCCGACATACCCTGGTGTAATACCAGTTATTGACCATGTCTTATAGGAGGCTCAGACAAGCCTGTAGCTCTTGCGATGCAGGTATTCGACGCCGCCAGTGCCGAGATTGTCATGTATTGCGCGACATACGATCCGAATCCTGAGACACCCTCTGTGCTCATGATGAAACCTTGCACAACGCCATCAGCGTCCGACACTGATCCGAATGATTCGGCTGACGCAGTTGCCGGTGCACCGATTTCTGGCGTTGCGATCGACAACACGGTCGCTTCGAATTCGCAGGAAAGCCAACTTTTCTCTTTCGATCCGTCTAGTGGCCAGATCCAGCCAATATCGATCGGCAACAGTGCAGTCGCTTACAATAGTTCCGACTCCACTGACTCCACCGATTCTTCGACTGCGGGTACTGCGAAGAGATACATGGCGAGGGATAACGGTAACTCTACGACCGGCGGTAATACGAAACCTTCGAGCACGTCGACAAGCGCAATCCCTAGTTCCACCTCGTCTCAACAGACCCAAAATGTCACGCTTGTTTTCGTTCCGGAGTCGGTCGAAGTTCCTGCTCCTGCTCCATCTCCTGCCAACGCTGGCGTGGGCCAGGCCGCTGTCTTCACAACGACCGTCACCACAACAGTGTTCGCCACTGCGACATCCTCTGCCTCTAATAATACTCAGAGCGTGACACCAGCCCAGGCTGCGGCATCTCTCGCAACTTCTTCCGAGCCTTGTGAGTCAACGACGAGTGCAGTTCATTCTGCGCAGGCTGCAGCAGTGAAGACCTCAAGCACTTCAAGCACCGTGCCCGCGTCGGTCGCTTCCTCGTCCTCGAGTGCCACTACGTCGGTCGTAAACAAATCGCTCCAGATTGAAGTTGTCGCAGCTTCGTCCGCTTCCGCTTCCGCTTCCACTCCTGCCACCGCCACTTCCACGGTAACGACCTCCACTGCCACAGCAATGACCTCCACAGGTACTACCGAGGTGTCTCTCAATGCCGAGGCTGTTGCGTCGTCGATCGCGAACGCAAGGTCATCCACGTCGACGTCGAGTGTAATGACTACAACGGCTCCTGTCAGTACTGTCAGTGCGCCTGCCAGGCGGATGTTCAGACGTATGTACTAGTGGTCACGGTTTGCCCTTGCATGTGTATAGGATACTGTCCCTTTGCTGTGATGAATGAACGTGTTGATTGGATTTCAGGTGTTTGATTAATGACTGTCTGCGGTGGATGTCTCACTGGTGGATTACCAGCATCGCATATAAGTGAACGCTACTCAGAGCGCATTCTCAGAGCATTCTCGTACCAAACGTGGACGGAGTCACCTATTACAGCAAGGATGGCAAGCCAACGTCAATGCTCGACTCTCGGCCAACTCTGCTTGTGACGTCGGCGCCATCCCGCCCACGAGGTTTCCAGCGATGTTTGTCGGACATTCGGACCCTCAAGGGCCCCATACCCAAGAGTCCTCAGTCGATAGATGTCATTCATTAGCGTAAGAGGATGATTCCACGGAACCTCGCATTCTGAATTCCCGGAGAAGCATCTCCGCTCAACCGTTCTAGATCGACTCCGCTGACATGATGACTCACCAACTAAAAAAAACAAACTGTTTGAAAGCCTCGTAGCATTGAAGCATGATGTGCCTGTTATCTGAAGGCTCCATACCCTCGCTTTCCTTACGAGTGGGCTTCGGGATGTCAGGGACATGGTCCAGAACTACCGTGGGAGTGGCTGGATACTCTCCACGTTGAACGCATTGGACAAGCTCGGTGGTAATGGGGACTTTGAAGAAAGTGGGCGACGTGCCAACCATGATGACGCATGGGATGCTCTATTTGTCCAATACCAGCAAGTTAAAGATATGTCACGGACTCAAGATTTCGCACCTTATCCTCCAAAGGATCAAGCCCCGAGGCCACCCTATGAACATCGTTGGTCTGGAAGGCGGTTATCGCCTCTGCAACAAGTGGAGCAAATGGATCGGGGTCGCGTCCAAAGCCATTGTACATGTCCTCTTGTACAAGAAGAATGATGTCGTCTTTACTTCTGTCGATGACGCACGCGTCTGGTTTAGCGTACTTGTACTCTGCACAGATGAGAAGTCTTTTCGAGTGCGTACTAGTACGGCACGCGGGCGGTGGCTATATCCAAGCGCATGGAAGAGTGCGACCGCGAAGTCATCAACCGCTGATTCCTCTACTTCAGCTTGGAGCATTGCAAGATCCAACCAAGTGAGAGATCTGTAGTTTTCTTCTATAACTGCGTCGTCAGGTCAGGACCTCTTGATTGACGGTAGGGCTCGGGCAGAACCGGTGTATTGAAGAAAGTCGTGACATTCTGAAAACTAGATCTGATGTTATGAGCATCCAGTTCGTTTTGGGTCTATTCGCTGCCTGACTTGGCTGAGCGGATGATATGCTATGATATTGGCCAGTAGGAGTCAAGCTGCGCTGTGACACTGACAATCACTGGCGCCAAGGTGGCTTTCCCACGCAATGAAGTGTAAGCCCGTCTTGAAGCTTGAAGGTCCAGGAATACGACAAAGAACTCAGAGGTTACACTAGGCCGCCGCCCGATCTCTCAAACCTTCACTCTTCATCACCCCATTCACGCCCGCCGCTCGTTGTCGTGGATGCCTGTACCGGCCTACCTACCTCACATCCTATACTCCACAGCTTTGACATCCGTTTCAATCCATCTACTCTGGCAAAGAAAGGCTGCCGAAGAAGATCGTGCCCGTCACAATGCACAAATCACGATCCTGGAAGAACTGACGCAGCAGCTTCGCTCTGGCGTACCAACCACTGACGAGGAAATCAATATACTACGAAACCTTGCTCGATCACACGGGGAGGGCGGAGAAGCGCGACAACAGTCCGCTTCGGGCGAGATACGGTGGATGGACGTCATTTGTGGTAGAAAAGTGGCTGCGAAAGATGAGTGGGAGCGACGGGACTTGGAACAAAGTACGTGTCTACTCTTCGTATAATTAGTGGAGATGATTGACTGGTTTCAATCCACTGGTATAGTCCGCAGAGAACTCTCGAAAGCAATATGAGAGGTGCGACTCGACGTAATTAGTACGGTTCGAGGTTAAGCTGAAAAGCTCAATGTTCCCTACGGATTCGTGATATTGGTGAACTCTTCATAAGATTGGAAGTAAGTAATACGAGGCATTGTAGACGTTCGATTATTGATACACGATGGTAACGAGAATACACACACGTATATGAACACGCAGACTCCTACCACGATCATTGACGATGTCCGTGACAACGCCCAAAACTATCTCAACGGAATACCGAGATAGGTGGAATATAACCAGACAAAAGCCAGAAAAACGCTCAAGGCGACTGCTTGTTCTTCGCCTACATTGAAGTTAGTCAAATGAGCGCTGACGACGAGATCTGACAAAACCTTCTTGTTAACCTTGCCGCTAGTGGACGTTGGATGCTCACCACTCTGGTGGTGTCGTTAGCAAGGTCAGTGCGAACTAAAATTCAGCTTACTGTTCGAGTATCTTGTGGGGCCTGCCCGTTAGCGCCAGCGTTGTTACCTCTCCTGACAGGTTCCTGGAGAATTATTGTCGGCTGCCTCGACTCCGTGGCTGCATCAGGGCCATTCGAAGCTTGACCGTTTGGCTGGGGCGTCGTCAAGCCAAAGGTCTCCGCTATCATTGACCCTAGAGCCTCATCAGAGGTCGTAGGGCTTTCACGTTCACGCTCGCGGGCGTTAAGAAGATTTATGATCGTTTCCATACTGAGCAAGTTTCCATCGGCGGGAGAAGGTAGCGTTGGACTTCGGCATAGATCGATGTACGATGGGATTAAGAGGTTGTGGTCGATCCCGTGTTCTTTGTACAAGGCAATCTTTTCCACCGGTGGGAGACGGAGTGCCTCAAGCCGGCTTATTGCCAGCTTCCGCATTTTTGGGAACTCCCACCGGGTTGCGAGCCGTAAGATGACGAGCCATGCATCTTTATCGCGGGTGTACGTGTAGTCCCTGGCGAACTCATAGTTAGTGCTCGGCTTAATGCTTCTTCGCACAGCTCACTACTCACTGATTGTACCATACACCTACAAATTCTGCAAACTCATCGCTTCGCACGTCGAGCCTGAACGGTTTGTCCTCAGAACCGTCATCAGGTCCACCTTCGCCGGGATGGGCAAAGAAATCCCTGAAAAATTCAGATTCGCGCTCGAAAAACGATCTATGGACACGAAAGTGTGTCCTTTCGGCCTGGCAGGACACATTCATGGGTATCAGAGTAGTCCCCAACCATCGACAGTGACACCGAGAAACTCACCAGGAAGACGACGTTGCCGTCGGCAACGTAGTAGTGTTCGTGTTTGGTTATCGGACTGATACTCATAATCACGGAAGATAAACTGATGGTCGATTGAGTGGCTGTCGGGACGAGGAGAAAACTTGGCATTCGCTGATAGTAAACGGCCATTTATGTATTGTCGCGGACTGCCATCCACGTCAGGCATCTTGGCGGCGAATCCAATACGACAAGGGATGACGATACCAGTGATGATTTCTCACATGGGGAAGAACTATGATCTCGCTTCACGTACGTTCTTCCTGATATGATCATGCTGTAGTCGATTATAATTACTTACATCCTTTTCAAGGGGTGTCCTTGTGCTGGACCCACTCACCAGGATGCTGTGGGAGCGTGACAATGGGCGTAACCTTCGATCCTGGCCATCTACAGCAACATGGACCTACAAGCAACGTTATCACAACAATTGATAGGGGAATCGTGCCCACATGGAACTCCGGAAGGGATGCCTCGAGGTCAGAAGGTTCAAACGTTCGGTTCGTATTCGTTGTTGGTACGCCACAGAATAGCACAGGATATGCGATTTTGTAGTCAAAAGGCTTCTGCGCACCCGTCTGACGGGCCTAGAGTGCTGTGGTACCGTGACTGGTATGGTTTAATCTTAAATTGGTTTACTTCCGCGGAACATCCCAGCACGGTGTACTCCGGCTTCGCGGTCGAGTCACTGGAGAAATAAGGGAGTCTCTTGCAGGTAGAGATAACACTGGCATGTCATGCGTTTTTGGAAATTCTCGGCGCAACACCCCCAGATTCCCCTATCGTGTGCGGAGCCCATCTCCCAGATAATCGATCATCAATTCTTGTCAGTGCCACCTCGTACGTGCAGCCTGAGTTAGGAGAAACTGGGAACACTCAATCAAACCCGAGGAGATCATAATATTGTCACTAATGATGGTACAACAACTGTGGTAATCAAAACATCATTGGAAACCGGACAGGCTCAACCTGTTTTTTCCTTTGCATCCCCCTGTGAGAAACCGAGGATGAACAGCTATCAGAAAAGAATAAACATGCCACTCCCAAAAGACGAAGGCTCACCCGATTTTCCAGCAGGGTTTGCCGACGTTGAGCCAGAACTATGTTTTGCCGTTCAATGGGTCTCCCCGTCCTTTGGGATTGGGGCCGGGATTGGTGGTGTTGTTGTTACTCGTGGAACCTCCTCTACCTTGTCCGTTGCTGCCTGAGGAGCCACTCCCTTGTCCTCTGCCTTGTCCGTTGCTGGCGCCATGATTTACGTTGCCGCCGGGGTTGCTAGTGTTTGCAGAGTTGGTCCCTGAGATTGAATAGCCCCCATGAGAAGGTGCATAGGGTCAACAGAACTTCTGGCCGTTGTATCAGCTAGCGACTCACCATTCGACTGGGGTGCAGAACCACCGTTAGGCTTTAAAGGGTTGCCGGGTTTCATGACCGGTGTGGGGGGAGTGTGCTGGGAGCCGTTGGTAGGAGCGGTGGCAGGGCTCGGGGAGGTTGGCCGAGAACCAAGACCGAAGATTTCACGGATGAAGTCTTCAACCTGCGCATCCTCGTAGTCCTCAAAGGTCGGTGTACGGATGCCGCTCTCAGAGGCGCGCTGTCGCACCCTCTCACGAGCATCGGCAATGCGCAACACTGTCTCCATGCCAAGCTTCATACCTTCCGTGAACGACAGAGGCCCATCCCTCTTGCAGAGGGCGACATACGAGGGAATAAGGTAGAGGCGACTGATATTGTGATCGTGGTAGATGGCGATTTTTTCAACGGGTTCGATTGGAAGCTTCTCGAGCTCGCGAACGCACAGCTCCTTGACGTTGTCGAAGCTCCATCGATTGGCAAGCTTGAGAATGCTTAGCCATACCTCCAGCGGAGCCTCGTACAAAGAGTATTTACTAGTGGCTATTAGAAACTCGACTGGTCGATCTGATCTTTTGACTACTTACGGGTTGTAGAACACCCAGAGGAACCGTGCGAAATCTTCGCTCTTGACGTCCTCGAGTGTGTACCTGAGGTCTGTCGAGCCGAGCTCGGTGTCATTGGGGCCATCGATTTTCTGACGGAAAAACGACGATTCCCGGTGGAAAAAGTGGCTATGTATCCTGTAAAGGTGATTTTCGACCTGCAAGCCAACATTAGCATTCGACCGGGAAGGCGATAGTTGCATCAAGGTGACTGACTACGACGGTCATATCACCCCCACGCAAACAATAGTCCTTGTGGTTGACGACGCGTGAAACACCGTGATCTGGGTTGGCCATGGTTGACTCTAAGAGTGAGAGGAGGGAAGGCGGCGGGGAAGGGAGGACTTGGGCTCTGGAGGAAATTTCCGAAGGAAGTCAAGACTCAAGATATACGTTTCCTGATTCCAGTGTCGACGATCATTTTGATTTCGGCTACACGTGTTGGCTACACGTTGTCTGGTGCATTTTCTTCGATTCCTTTTTATTTTGTTGATCGCCGGCCTTGCTCCACCAGTGGCATTGCGTAAAGACCTCGTGTCCATCGCTGAGAACATGACCTGGATCTTGCAACGCGATCCGCTCGGAGCGTCTTTGAGGTCATATCATTGTCGTTCATCAGACCAGGAACTTGAATAAGAGTGAACTAAGCGTGATGGAGCTCGATAGAGTCCAGTGGACTGGACCGACTGGGTTGGAAGGCTGCGTAAAAACCCTCATACTCACATCCTCGAGACTGACTCGGAACTCCAAACAAACTTGAAGGCATAGAACGAAGTATACACGCTCGGAGCAGCCGTCCGGGATTTCCATTAGTTGTGGTCATTCATAGACACCAGGGAGGTGAATCCAAACCCAACCCTCTTCTTAAGTCACAGTTATTAATTAGATATTAACAATTAACTTATCCTGAGCTGCAGGACAAGTTGCTCTGACACGGGACTAGCCTGGGGGAGCTACAACTAGCCTAGGACCAAGGGCACTGAACGCCATCTAAGAAGATCGGCGGCTGTAAACACAGGCATAAACGCGAATGCCTGCACGTCTGCCAAGCTGCGGCGCTCGTTCCAGGTCTCAGTATTCAATGACTAAAGTGAGTAAAGTTATTGTTAGGGAGAGCCCACAGCCGCAATCTTGAAGTCACTACGGAGCAGCATCACAGCACGCATTAGCTGCGTGGACCGAGCTATACAAATCCGCACCTTCATTTCCACTTCACAGTGAACGAGTTGTTTACCTGTAAGGATGCGCAGCCCAATATCACTCAGAGCTATTACTATCGTTGGGCCAGAGTTGCAAAATACGGGGATGCTTTCATCAGATGCTCGCCCGCCGGTGCAGAAATTTTAAAATAAGCATCAGGTGGTCGTCAAATGCGTCTAGAACCCGTGAAGGTCCTGTCGAAAGAATAGTAGAAAATGTGGGATGAGTGTGCCAGGTGACAGTACTTGCAACATTTCAATCTCCGCGACTGGAAAACTCCGAACGATCGCGGAGGAAATCTCGATTTAGACACCTGAGACACTCTGATTGCGTTCATAGACCACATTTTTTATCCAGAGAGAAAAAAAACTTCTCGATCTACTAGACGATATCGTGTCCTGTATGGAACAGTACTGAGGCCCCAATCGTGTATGCTACAAGGTGTTTTGCACCTCTCCGGCCCAACGATAGTATCGACCATCTGGACTCAGTACTTGCATTATGTACAAAAATTAATCGTGGTATGAGAAACGAGAGACTAGTGCTGATGGTAAACGTCAAGATCTAAAGCCTATTGCTGAGCCAGCCGAAGTCAGTTCCCACGCGTCACCACTGACATCGGAAATGGTGGTTGCCGGTGGTGGGCAGGTGAAATCCTGAGGTTATCATCATCAACTTACAATCTGCAGCGACACGTCCCTCGCTGTTTACTCCGTTCTTCTATGACCATAGGTGATGATAGTCAGTCTGCCATGGACCCTGGACGCGCTTTCACTTCAGCCTCTCGATCCTTGTCTGCCTCAGCGTTACGTGAAAGATTGAGCAAATTGACCACTTCGCCGCTGAGGCCAGTCGCCGCTCTCCATGCTTCAATCGAGTTGAGTCAAACTTTCGCCCGTTAATTCTCACATGTCGACAATGGGCTCTCCTAATATCCGATTCAATCCCTCCTCTTTGTAGCTTTGTACCCACAAAGATACCACGAAGGCGTAGACTGCAAACCATGGTAGTCGCCGCCTGGTCCACCTTGCTAGTATACTCCGTCTTCCTCTTTCTAATGATTTGGTACGTGACTTTATCCTTTCAACCACTGTTGTCTCACCTCCCATGCCACAAAGCTCCATACCTGCGCTCTGGCCTTGCATCGCAATTTACCTTGTCTGGGTCATCTGGATTGATAAGAATCCGGAGAATGGCACGAGACTGAGTCCATGGTTTCGCTCTATGAGGATCTGGAAGTACTTTGCCGAATACTACCCTGCATCGTGCGTAGAAGAGACTTCCTGGTATTCCCCTCGCTAACGCACATGCACAACACGTCCAGACTCAAGAAAGTGAGTATGAAACTCGGGGGAAATATCCACCGTGCTCTGTTTAAATCGTTTACCCAAGGAATGTGATCTGCCGGCGGACCGACCCTACGTGTTTGGGTACCATCCACACGGTTTGTGTCACATTTCACCAGTCTCGTTGGTTGTTATCCTGACTGCTTTACATCCAGGTATTATAGGGATGTAAGTGTGTCAGCGAATGTATTTGACTAATTCACAGACCACTCTCTCAGGGGCGCTCTCGCTACATTTGCAACGGAAGGTGATTGCACAGTTCTCCTGGGGCACCTTTACTAACGCCTCTCTGAAATCAGCTACAGGGTTTTCCCTCTCATATCCAGGTATCCAGCCTCATCTTCTCACTCTCTCGAACAATTTCCACGTGCCTATATACCGCGAGATCATCATGGCTCTGGGAATCAGTAGTGTTTCCCGCCGTTCGTGCTCCAACATCTTGAAACGTGGCGCGGGGCAGGCGATTACCATCGTAGTCGGTGGTGCCGCGGAGAGTCTAAGCGCTCGCCCGGGTACCGCAGACCTCACATTGAGGCGCAGGTAGAGTCAATGATCCGGGAGCCATCACAGATACTCATATTTTGTGGCTGACAGGCTAGGATTCATCAAGGTCGCCATCCAGCAAGGGTACGTCACAGAATGCAGATCACACCCGTTCTTCGCACCCGATTTATATCCTCCTATCCAGCGCTGATTTAGTGCCGGTCTTCTCCTTTGGTGAAAATGACGTAGGATGACTGGTTGACCAATTTTACACCGACAACTGATTTCGGTGCCCCTTGCAGATATACCAGCAAATGCCAAACGAAAAGGGAACCACCGTATATGCTTTGCAGAAGAAGTTCCAAACCATGTTTGGGTTCACCCTTCCTCTCTTTCACGGCCGTGGATTGTTGAACTGTACGTGCTGCTGCAGTCTTCCATATGTGCTCTCCTGTCGCTCGATGTAACTGTGCTCACTCGTGCCTCTATCTAGACAACTTGGGGTTAATGCCCTACCGGCGGAGGATTGTATCAGTCAGTAAGTTGCTCTATGTACTAATTCCTTTTCTCCTTGATTCATCGACCACTCCAGTCGGTCGCCCAATACACACTGAGCAGTGCGACAGGCCGACGATAGAGGAAGTTACACGCGTGCAGACCTTATACATAGAAGAGTTGACTAGGTCGGCGAGATGTCTTTGGTTCCCCGTGTTGGTCGTATCTAACTTGTGAACCCACAGAATCTGGAACACTTACAAGGATGAATTTGCAAAGACACGAACCAGGGAGCTGAGCATCATCGATTAGGGATTTGTTTACCATCATGCATCGTCTTACTCCAGGACTATGGGATCCGTGTACAAGTAGTAGCTTTAAGCTCTAGAAGGTATTGCAGATAGATTGGCACCCAACGTGTCGCAGCATGGCAGGTTTCCCCTTTTCGTTGTGAGGCGTTCACTTGCGTTATCTCAACGTCATCCGAACAGATAAGATCTCCTTTTTTCACGAACCGTGTTACATCTCCTCGTCATCGAAATTTATCTCTTCTACAGGGAAATCCCCGACTTTCAGTCTATCTGGTCGCACGAAAACGCCATAATTCGGACGACACGCAAAGTATCGTTCTCCTTGGACCCTACACAAAAGATCAGCACGTTCTCCATTCGAAAGAAAAATCGACGCACGATCCATCGTTCCGTCCGATCGGTTCATCGTACTCCACGCCGACCCACACCCCACCCTTTGCAAAAGCCGTCTGACCCACATAACGCACGGTACCGCGTTTACGCAGGCCCTCTTCCGCCGACTCGACTTCACATCGCGCACCGAGGGGTATGTCTACCGTCGGCGCGTGTACAGGTGTTTCCTCCACAGGCGGGGGCGGTGCGAACCTTCCGACTTTGAGCCGTTGTTTATATGCCAGTACGGAGTCTGCGGGACAGTGTATGTTAGCATGCGACGTGACATCTCTCCTGCCTAGAAACGCGGGCAGACAAAGACGATGATGGTGACGATGACGATGGCGATGACGATCTGACCTGTCCTCTGTGCATACGCCTCCTCGCTCAGCTCAAACTTTTCAACCTGTGAGACGTCGGAGAGTTGGCCCGTGAACGAGGTCGCAGGGTTCGTGTCTTCGACCTAGTCCGCGTAAACGACAGGGTAGCATACAAGTACAAGTATAAGCAACAACAAAAATGATATGGGGTAGAGGGGGGCGGTGCTTGCTTTTAGCGTCTGCAGACTCGCGAGGGAGTAGAACCCGAGCTGCTTCGTATCGTCTGCGAGCGGGACGTCTGGCCGGCTTGGGTCGTCGCTTTGTATGGATATGCGCTGGTTCTGCACGGGGATTCCGGTGATGAGCTCGAGCTTTGCCTGCGCGCGAGGGTTGTAAGTGGGTAATGTCAATGTGTTAATGAGGAGATCGGGCGCGAGAAGTGGAGTGCTGCACCTTGAGCTGTGCGACGGTGAGGTGGAGGTCGAAGCGGCGCTCGGAGCGCGTGTCGGGGGAGACTACGAAGACGTTCACGATGCTTGACATGGGTGTTTTTGATGGAGATGGTGCTGGGGTACTACTAGGAGGAAGTAATTGAGTTATCAAGTGTATGATCTCGATCAAGTGGCGTTTGGCGATATTTGGCGATCAAATCGCGTACTACGAACAAGCCTTGTGTAGCATCATGATACTGCACAGAAATGTAAAGCTGAAATTTTCTGAGGAATGTTCATGCATTCAGCGCGCTGCCATCGAGAACTGTACTAATATGCAGCACTGTGTACATGTGAAATGAGAGTATTGGCAAGACCATAGGATGCAGAAAGGCCTTCCGACTCAAAATGTCTATCGAACCTATGCAATGGATTATAGGAGTCGAACGTCCACAGGAGACGTGCCAGTGAGGGAGGGTGGGCATCAATACCTCGTGGCGAACAAGAAAACTCCATGGACCAGGTTTGACGTGGTCTCCATGAGATATATTAGTCTGCACGCTGCAGACATGGATAAATACCAGCATGAAAAGGCGGCACTGAAAGCGATTCGATACACCAGAGTCGTCGACGAGCAGTTGGCACCAATTCATGAACTCCAGCGTGGCTCCGAGCGTCAAAACCACAGACAAAAGATCCCACACCTCGTAAACGAGATTTCCGAGGGTGGTCGGCGAGCTTGTGCAAGCAGAGGCTGAGGCCCCGGTTAGGCAGGCGTGGGGGTGACGACGTCGAGGTATCCCACAGTTTGGTAGTATTATCGTTCAACTAAACTGAAGCGAGGAGTTTTCCATCATGATCAGGAGATATGGCCAATACGAACACCGAAGTTTTATGGCCATGACTCGTCGCAATTGAGTAGCGAGGTTTGGGAAGAACCTCCGAGTCTGATATCCCAATATTTGATGGTCTTGTCATCGGATGCTGAAGTGAGTCGGCCATTCGGCATCCAAACCAGCGATCGAATCCAGTCCTTGACAATATTACGATTCTACCATCATACCCTCCGCTCGCCATAATCTTTCCATCCTTGAATACGACTATCGCATACACACTCCCACCGTGAACCATTTCCTTGCCATCCTCTGCACACCACGCCTTGCATGCCTTCTGGTCCGTTAACGATTATCAATGGTCTGGTCGTCACACCCTAATTGCAATCTTGAGCTGATCCCGGTTGACGTCTATACCGCTGATTGTCAGTTGAAGCCCGATGAAGCGACTCGGAAGACAAGCCACGTCACGAGTACGAACCATTGACATACAGTCCTTCTCCGTGTCGGGTCAAGGCCACCCTGGCCACTACGTTAGCTCAGAAGGAGAAGCGTCCCTTACCCAAGTCGTGTACTCCGAGGCGTGTGTGGCATTTGCATCATCTCTTCTTACGACGACATTTTCCTTGGTGGGTTGCGTTGATGAATCTGTTACAACATGACCCTGCTTTCTTCAACTCCGCAATAAGTCTCGTACGTACGGGATGAGCAGGTGCAAACGCTTCCATGGGCTCGTGAGCGGGTCTAATTGCTTCCCCGACCTCCAGAGGGGTCTCAAGATTCAGACCTTCCGATCGAGAACCTCGAAGAAGGGCGTTTGGCAGAGCGTCAAGCTCAAGCTCTGGTGACATCGCCTCGTTTGCCTTCGCACTAGTTCCCTGGCCTTTACCAGCGGCCTCCAGAGAGAATCCTGCGAAGAGGTTGAAACGAGACAGGCTTCAGGCTGGGTATGCAGACGAGGGCTCGTCGACTATTTATATGTGCGTTCTTGGTTGTCAGTTGAAGTCCGACGAAGCGGCTCGGAAGGACAAGCCACGTCACGGGTACGAACCCTTGATACACAATCCTACTCCGTGTAGAATCAAGGCCACCCTGGCCGGACGGACATGACCACTTCAGCTGCCAGTGGATCATGCAGACGTAGCGAACCACCGCCCCCAGTTTCACCGCTGCGGTTGGTAACAAATGTGGGATTTGCCAACTCGTTCTTGTTATGTGATATTACTATTCACCGCGGATAGTGCATCGACGAATTTTCGGAGCAAAGTGCTCACGTCCACTGAACGTCATCATCTCTTCCTTCGGGGTAATGACAACGCCACGTATGCATAGACGACCGGAGATTATGATTATATTACTGTCTGGTTCGCAGAACAGACAGAGGTACCATAGTTTGAGAGCAAATGAGTGTAGTCAAGACGACCTTGCGGTGCTTCATTTGTTCCGCTTTTTTCAATATCACCGGACCATGAAGTTTGACGGGTGACTCACGTGTTCATGCTGCAGCGCTGGGCCTGGTGCTGGGCGTGGTGCTGGGCTTGGTGCTGGGCGTGGTGCTGTGCGTGGTGCTGGTTGCGGTGCTGGTCGCGGTGCTGGTTGCTGTGCTGGTCGCGGTGCTGGTCGCAGTGCTGGTCGCGGTGCTACTGTAGATGTAGGGTGCGCAAACGTTGGGGTCGTTCAGCGCGGCAGGGTCCTTCGTGAGGAAGCCCAGATTACGACCTTCGAGGTACGACCTACGCACACACGCCCTTAGATACTCGCAGGCGTGAAAATAGAGTGGGCGGGCACATACCATTGCCGAGCCAATGCGTTCCCACCCGTCAATTTCGAAATCTCCGTCTTGAAGTTCCAGAACTAAACAGAAGGTCATTCGGCAAGATATCCTCAGGTGGGGGTGATGCGCAACACGTACGATCCACCCTGCGCCTTGGCTATATGCCCATTTCTGAGCGTCCGCCCATTGATACAGGAACTCGTCTGTCGCGTTGAATTGTGTCGGGAGACCCCACTCGCCGAACCAGAGAGGGGAGTTGCCAACCGCGGCGTCGTTTTGGATGCGCTGAAGGTCTAAAGGAGGTTTTCGGATTTCGTTTGATGGGGATCATTCCAGCTCTAGGGATGACTTACTGCACACACTGGTCAGATAGGCGGTCGGGTTCGCATCTGCAACGCCCTACACGACAAATGCAATCAATAAATGACCAAAGGGACGTCGTGTGGACTTGATTACCCCGAACCTGAGTATGCGTGAGTAAGGGTCCATCGTAAGGTGGATTATGATGCCTACGAGTAGTATAAATGGTTGTCGTATCCCTGTGGTCCGATCGCGGCGTCTGCGGGGTTGGCGGGGTTATTGTATTGCCAGTTGATGTCCATGAAGCTTCGTATAGCAAGTAATATGTATTATTGCATCGAACGTACAGGAAGGAAGCTTACGTGGTCATTATCGGAGAACGGGAGGTCTTGAATGGCACAAACGTCAATGCCGTTTCGATCCCGCACTGATTACCAATCTCGAGGAGAATGGGAATGGCATCCTTCAGTACCGACTGAACCTCATGATTGAACAAAGAAGCTGTCGACGCAGTGCCAAGAGCGGCAGTGAAGTTCGTGGTCGAAGCAGAAGCAGACATGCCAAGAGTCATGCCGGGGATAGAGATACCTAGAACAAGCTCAACGGCACGAACAGTCTGGACAAAGTTCTTCTGGACTGAAAGACAGCGTTAGAAATTGTGACCAGGGAACATGAAGAACATACAGCCGCCATAGCCTGGTGTTTTGGAGGCATCCATGATCGGCTCGTTTGTAGCTTCGATGGCGAAAACGCTGCCAAAGGTGGGATCGAGATGCGTAAGTGCTGTCATCACAGCAGTCCAGACCAGGGCACGGTGATAGTTGTAAGGTGTCTATAATGGGCTTGTCATCAATCTATAAGTTAACTTCAAGAATATTGGTACGAACATAGAACTGAGGGTCATTGGTGCAACTGGTACGCAGTCAGAGTCAATAAAACTGCGTCAAAGCAGACCACATACTTTCCGGTGAACTCCTGTCCAGCCACCTGCACACCCGGCAATGCATGGTGATCCAATATCACCTGGATGCCCGCATCCTGCAGCCAGTTCAAACCTTTGCGCTGTAAAAATAATAGTTTAGGAGCCAAGATTCTTGCTGTTTTGAAGAACTTACAAGGTATGCGAGACCACCGCGTGGGTATGTTTCAGTGGGGCGGTCGACGAGTGCTTCAACGATCCAATAACCGAGCTAATTAAGTCATGTACGCTTCGTTACCGATAGCCCTGATCGCTGAACGTGCCCGTCATACCGGAACTCGAACCGTGTTGATCCCATCTTCTTTGAACTGCTGCACATGGTCCTGAGTGAACCAAGTCTCCCAGTGCTTCGCGAACGTCGCGTCAACGGTGTCGGGGTATGCTTTGGCAAATGAACTGTGCATATATGCAGTATGGATCACATTACATGAAACTCCACCTACTGTTCGGTCATGATGCAAGCGGAACAATCTTCACAATCCTGTCCGCCCATGTCCAGCCACTCTGTAAGTGGTTGAGGAAGCTTCGGGAAAGGGTGCGATGAACTCGCATACCTTGGGGAAGCATCCAAGCCTCAAGCAAGAGCCTATAATGCCAACATGTTTTGAGAGGGCCGTCCGGACATGGAAGCCATAATTTTCGTACCATGAACCTAGATTTACACCGTAGATCTTTTTGGTGGTTGATCGCCCGGCAAGTGCCTGCAATAAAATGGCTGAAAAGAGTGACAAGCGGAAGAACAAGTTCTTCATCGCTAAAGAGTGGGGACTGGCTGGCAGAAGGCGACCGTAGACTGTAATGTATCCGAGATGATCATGTTTTATAGCTCACTCCCGTGAAACAGGGGAAAATCCGTGTCGCTGGCAAAACCTGACCCGAGGAGATTAATGATGGAACAAGTACTGACGGGACGCGTCACTGTGACACGCAGTAGTGCATGTCACGAAGTAAAAGTAACGTCCAGCGACTATGAGAGTGTCGAGGGAAGTGGAGATCTTGACTTTACTCATCCTGGAGTCATCCAGATTACGATTTCCCCGGTTGCCTTCGAAGACATAAATAACGTCGCGTTGTTTACGAGGTCCCAACCCGTGGGGTCGTCATCCTGATCGTCACAGTGACAAGGGGACGCTCTTGGTAGAAGAATTCCTAGGCTTGGTCACGATAATGCGAATGACCAGCTGTAGTATTTCCCTAAGCTTTCGACCTCAAGTTCGTAAGAACTGGCTGCCGCGCTGGGTGTGTGAGGAAGTCCAAGGTTCAAGTTGTGCGATATAGTAGCTGGCACCTTCAGCTAGCAGCGATTTCGCTCTTCAGGAATGAGTCAGATCCTGACGGTGATTTAAGAATCGCAATGTGTTTGTAATTATGTAAGTCACGGCAAAGTCACGGTATGTTTCACCGACTCAAATTAAAACGTCCTGGAGGTCCCTCGGAGAATCGTTGTTAGTTACAGTAGTCACTGCAAGCCTCATATGTGCCATCATTCGCTGCCAGGTTACAGTTGCCATAATCTCCCAGAACCAGACCATAACAGCCAGAGAGAGGAAAATAAGTCATTCCTTTTTGCGGTCCTCAGAGAGTCCCCGGCCGTAATAGTCCTTACCCCACACTCTGTCCTCGTGAGTGTCACGCCGTGTTTCCAGTAATCACAAGGGTAATGCTCTCGTGCTCAGAGAAGTTCTGATACCACTCAGCTCAACAGATACTCTTCCTTTGTTAACTACGAGCACGAGACACAGGTTGTATCCGTGGGCTTCCTGAAACTACCTTTCCCTCACCATGTTAGCAACTGCCAACTTCCAGGCTTTCAGTTCTCCCCCCCAGCCTCCAATCCGCCTCATGATGCCCCCAACTTCGACACCCCATCGCTTCATGTTGTCACTTTCGCGGCGACGTACATGGCGATGCTGACTGGCAGCCCAGAATATGATACTATCATCTGAAAGGAAAACATGCGCTGGAGTCTCTACACATCCTGGCGCACATCCTTCCGCACGACCGATCACCCGCCAAAACGTGCGCACGAGGAGACGGGGAAAGTAGAGCAAAATCGGTGGATCCAACCCTAGTTTCCAAGAAAGCACCCGTCAAGCCCAAAAACCAAATTCTCATATGCCAATCTGAAGCAGGAGCGGAATGTTGTCACGTACAGACAATATCTGTTGCCCTTTCAGTAACAAGTTCGCCAAGGTGCTTTTTGTAGTTCCCATCGACGACCCATCCGCGCTCGTCTTCTGCAAGGCGTTGGAGGACTCGGGCACGGAAATCTTCGTCGGTGCTGCGAGTCCAATTTGGGTGCCAGAAGAGGGCGTCGAGGGAGATGTAAGGGACATTGAGGGTTAACGCTAGCTCTGCGCCGAGGGTCGACTAAGGGGCAGGAATGTCTGTTGAGGACCCTGCGAATGAAAGGTGGATTTACCTTCCCTGTCCCTGAGATATCAGACGTGAACCAATACCTAGATCGTTAACACCTATCACAGTCAAATGGATAGATACATAGTACTTGCCGCTGTTCCCAACTAAGTGAACACGATACTTGCCATGGCCGTCACCAAGGAGAGGTGGAACTTGCGACATGATGAGAGTAAGGATGGGGCCAACTGACTCGTAGCACTGAGCTGACGCTGGTACTAATATACCATTGACATATTGCCGCCCATGACTCATATGTGGCACATGGTGATGGATGAGTCGTGCGTAGCCTAGTAGCCGGCTCCGAATTATACGTGAATTGCGTCCGAGAATGTATGTTCCTCGAAGGCCCAAGACGTTTCACGTTGGTATCACCCACAGTACTTGAAACGCTTTGAACGAATGATTGTAGTTGTTTTGCGGTGTGCCGACTTATGTAGGCCGAATCTGCAGGCTGCAGGGCGTTGTTGCTGTTATCTCCGCTAGCCGCAAGTCGGAGATGAACGTCGGTGGAAACGACCTACCCCACTTGGATAGCCTTCAGAAGGTTGAGGATTTCGCAGACACGGATTTGGAGGTTCTGCAGGACTCTCCTGAGGGTGGTTTTACAGCATGGGCGACAGTTTTCGGAGCGTACGTCTCGTTTTCTTTCAGTGGTAGTCAGTCTGAATGTAGGCCGTTCGACAGCTTTCTTGTGCAGTTTAGCACGTACGGGTGCGACGAACGCAACAATGTACTGTCATCATAGTACTCATCAGAATTGGATATTTTAGATATTCCATCTCCTTTGGAGTGTATCAGGGTATTGAAGTTGCACCTTGACCGCATCTCAATCTCACCGTGTACCCTGTTAACCAGATTTTTACGCCCAAATGTATATCACAAACGAGACATCCTCCACTATCTCGTGAGCAACCACCCGTGTTTGATTCACTTCCTCACACCCTCTATCGCACAGATGGATTGGAAGCACCAATGCATTTCTATTCGAGATCTGTGGGCTGCTAGCAGGCTGGATGTATGATCGTGGTTATTTGTGAGTTAATGACTGGTAAATATATCTTCCGGTTCGAATTTATGTCTGGCCTAGTTACCACTTACTTTATGGCGCATCCATTTTGCAAGCCGTTTCGCTTTTCATGCTCTCCTTGGCTCACCCAAACAACTACTACCAGGTATGCAAGCACCTTTGTCTGCAAGCATCCACACGCTCTTGACACAGGCGCAAGATCTTTCTCGCACAGGGCATCGGGTCCGGCTGTGCAGTTGGCCTTCTATATATTCCCTCCATGGCAGTCGTTTCCCATTATTTCAACAAGTGTCGTGAACAAGTCATGACGTTTGTCGCCTCTGGGGCTTATCTCGGTGCAGTCGTGCACCCGATCATGTTGAACAACACGATCAACGGGCAGCTGGGGTTTGCGTGCGGCGTTCGTGCCAGTGCTGGACTTGTCAGCGGACTGCTGCTCGTTGCTTGTGTGCTGATGAGGTCTAGACTGCCTCCATCTGAATCTCGGACGAATTTTGTGGCTGCTACGAGGAAGTGTGGGCGTGATGGTGCATTTATCTTTGGATGTCTCGGGTACGTCATATGAACATTGCTGACTTCGAGATGTCCTGCCACTTGTTGACGTATCGAGATCGAATGTGTAGTCTGACAATCTGCGTGATCGGATTCTATTATCCCCTGTTTTACCTCCAACTCGACTCTGCGAGACACGGTCTAGGCAGGGCCTTCTCATTCTACTCAGTTGAGTTGTCTCCCTTCGCTTCACCGCCCTCTTGAAACCGAATCATCCACTTCTCACAGCTCGTGATTATGAACACCTCAAGTTTCATCGGCCAACTAAGCTCGGGCTTACTCGTCGGGTATCTCGGAGTACCCACCGTCGTTCTCATCGCCACATTTTGTGGTACGGCGTTGCTCTTCGGGATGATCGGAGTACACACCGTCGGGGGTGTTGTAGCTTTTGGTGTTTTGTATGGGTATTTTGCGGGCATATGTGAGTTTGCAGTCGCCTCGATCGATGACTGACTAGATTGTTTGTTTGCGTGTTGGGGTCCTTGTTCGCTGATTTATACCTTACATTTTGTTCGTTTAGTTCAAGCGCTGTGGGCGCCTGTTATGGCGCTGCTTACGCCCGATCTCTCTGAGCTGGGGTATGTTTCCGTTGTTCAGCTCGCGCGTGCCTTGACTGATGTTTTACATGGTTTTCAGAGTGCGAATGGGTGTTGCCTGCGCTGCTATGGGTACGCGTCGATTTGCCTGCAAGTAGACGCAAATGTATCATGATGATTCATATGTTTTTGTTTCTGCTTCTCCCCTCCATAGCCATTGGTGGCCTCGTCGGTGAGCCCTTGATCTTCTGTCCTTGCCTCCCTCGACTGTACAGAATCAACTGTCTAACGGGGGCCTATTTCACCCACAGGTCCCCCCATCTCCGGCGCACTACTCACGGACGATTACATCTGGTGGAGAGGTGCACTTTTCAATGGGGTAAGCCCAGACGATACTTTCCCACCCCCACTATTCCCGTACTGCGCGTAGACTCGCACTGCGTCCAGTGATACACCCGCTGGAGTCAGGGTCGCGTGCCGCTCGTGAGCCAGACATTGGAATCTGTGACTGACTGACGAGGTTAATGCCAGATCACCGGCGCGGTTGGGTTTTCGATGTTTGTTGTCATGCGATGGCTCTTGGTTCGTCGGGAACGCAAGAACAAGTTGCTGGGGTCGCAGCAATTGTGTGTGCATGTGCCCGGTGCCGTTCTTTAGTTTTGAGGGTCGGTGTAGGGTGCTCTTTCGTGGCGATAAAAGAGGTATAAAGGCCCCTGTTCATTCTATCTTTCACCTAGACCTAGACCTGTACTGAACGCTAATCTGTGGTTAGCTTGGCATTACACGAGGTCCTTCCGTTTTAATCCATGCAACTAGATCCCTGTCGCCAGTAACTCGACGTGTCCCAATCGTCTTGATCTGTATTGTTGACCCCGGCAGCACCGCGAACACCCTCGCATGGCTACATCACTCGCCTTGTCCTCACCTCCAACCAGCATCTCTTCATTTGCACCGTCCCACTGATACCCGCAAACTACCACTGGTCACTCGTCCATATCGATAAAGGGTGTTGTCACCCGCCATCAGTGGGCAGCATCCCACAGGTCCAGAGACCTACGTACCCTTTTTATCCAAGGGTCTGTTAGTGACTTGACGACAAGTCTTGGGCTATTTCAAGGTCTCTGACTGTAGGCCAGCCAATGTAGTAGATGTTGTAAGAACCGCATGCAATGGATTGTTTACACAGGACACAGGAGAAGCGGAAGCACGGTATGCTACAGAGAGTTGGGCTTTGGGAGCAGCGTGCGCTATGACTACTCTCAGTGAAATATGTGAGGCGAAATATGTGAGCTGTATCTAGGGCGAATGAATGAGAATAAAGGCACCGCACGTGAGTCCACTCGCTATATCCTTTGGGAATTAGCTCAATGATGATGACCTCCCAGCTGGAGGAGATCCCAGAGAACGACGAAACGTCGGAGGATCTGTGTTGAACTGGGAGCGACAGTACTGTGGTTTTAAAGTGTCCTGGGTTTATGAGTCGAGTAAAAACGAGACGGCCACTTGCGACTCGGAGCGACGGTGTCGGCGCAATTACAGTCTACAAGATTAGTCCAGCTAGTCCAGCTCTTCTGGCAGCCTGCAGCGAATTACCTTCATGCACAAGCCTCACCATCACATTCCGAGTCGATGCAGATCGTTCAGCCTCATCTTACTGAAAAACATACATTCAAATAAAGCAAGGTAGAGAATAAAACCGCTACAAGAAATCGTGCAGCAACTGCTCCTATGCAGGAGGCGGAGGTGGGGGTGGTGCAGCATCGGTAGGTGCAGGTGCTGAGGGTGCGCCCGCCCCGTACCCCTGTTGAGCATAGTATTGACTGTATTGTTGTTGTTGACTCGCTGCCCATTCTTTGAACTGGGGCGAGTTGATGTCGTAGCCGAATTGGGCCCTAGGGTGAAGAGAACGTTGGTCGATGGTCGATGTGATGCTGCGTAAAGCTTACCAGTAAGCGGCATACGCATCTTGCGAAGCGTCTGAAGCTCCGGCACCCGGTGGCGGAGGTGCACTACCATCTGGCGGTGGTGGAGGTTGTTCTCCAGGCGGTGGTGGCGGGGGTGCGTTATCCGGAGGCGGTGGTGCTCCACCATAAGCTCCCTGTACCCAACCAAACCCGCAACACATATGTAAGCGGATGGACACGTTCAACGGGAATGACATACCGCTACACTGTATTGAGCATATTGCATCTGTGCTTGGTGCAGCTCCATTTGTTGTGCTGCAAGTGCTGATTGGGCTTTTGCGTGTTCTGCACGCACGACCTCTAGAAGGTCTTCTGTTAGTACTTTGGCACGGGCGACTTGATTGTCGTCTGGGCCGCTGTAGGAAAGTTAGGGGTTCAGTGTATCAGGAAACCTGAATAATTGGACGTACGTTATGTGTATGTGCATAGGTTCATCCGACTCTCGACCGGTTTCCTGATCCACGAAGCCTGAACCAATGCCCTTGATCTGAACTCGAGTCCCAGTTTCTTGTTGGATGTATTTCACAAAGACACCCTGCACCGCGTTCAGCAATACGACTGTCATCCATGCACAGCTATCATTACCTGAGGTCCGACAACCTTGGCGCGTACGTTGAAATTTCGGATAGTTTCAAGACCGACAGGTAGTTTCTCTTCTGGCCATTTCCGCTAAAGACGGGTCAGTAACACAAACAACATAAGATCGCCACAAGCTACCTTTTCACGCAGTCGATCTTTTTTATCCTCTACGAGTGATCCAAGGTCAATGGCCAGTAGATCATTGACCTTGTCAACTGCCTTTTGGAGCGTCTCTCTCGACGAAGCTGAGAGATGGAGGTATAGAGGAGGATCTTTCTCTGTCGCTTTCGATCGATCTGGATACCAGACACCCTTTGTGCTGACTGAAGCGCCCGTCTCTTCGTGTATCTATCCCATCATCAACCCTCCAAGTTCACAACCAAGGTATAATGATCAAACTTACCTCGGATTGCGTGGAACCCTTGGTAAGCATGTACCGATTCCGAACGTCATTGATATCGATATCATGGGTAAATTCCGCATCATGTGGGTCTCTCTGGCCGATTTGTATGCTCCCAGCAGCAGAACCGCCAGCACTGAACTGAGCCGCGATTTTTGCAGCTATAGCGGCAGCAGCAGCAGCGGCCTCCGAAGCTGTCTTTCCCTCATCAATTTTTGTAGCCTTGAGGGGTGGGTCTCCGAAATCTGCCTGTGCGTCCGGTGCTGCCTGGTCCCATTTTCGTTTGGAAGACATGATTTGGAGGTGAGTGTAACGGCCTGAGCTGAGATGTGTGACAACCGTCGGCTGCAAGGGTCACAGGGAGGCGTGACACTCCAATTTGAAAACCCGCGGCTGCGTGACCACGATGCAGTTTCTTCATGTGCAACGCGGCGTTGAGCAAAGCACGTAAACGGGAAATATCTACTTAATGGAGTCCTCTAAACGCCAACGTACATCTTCGCGATTATCAGACGAACCATCGCACCCTCCATCGTCCCCAGATCTAGCACCGATGAACAAGTCCTCCCGTGTGGCAGAGTCGAGTACGGGTGATCGAGCTCTGTTTTGTACATTACCCCCCACATGCAATCCTCCGCACCACAACCCCACACCGATCCCGAATTCGAGGGATTTGGAGATCCATTATGCGAAATACCATGCGCACGTATGTGAGCAGAGAGGTTGCGGGTGTGTTTTTCCAGACGCGAGGTTATTGGAGTTGGTGAGCATCGCGTTCTCTCTCGTGTTCTCATCGGGGTGGTTATTTCAGTTACAGCGTTATTGACTGCTATCTCTCGATTATCTTAGCACCAGACAGAATGTCATGATCCACTTTCTGCCGTTCGCAAAGAGAGAGGGGAGAAGATCGTACGTTTGCGTGTTGACTAGCCGCCACAAACGAGCTACTCACGCGGATGAACGTCATCGTTATCGTCTGCAGTTCGCTTGCCATCTAGTTTCGTGTCCACGTCTATTCTTGACACCCAAGACACGGAGATTACATCTCATTCAAGCACATTCATATCCCAAGGAATATTTCTTTGCTGTCACTAACAAGGGGGTCGGCGGCCTCCTGAAGAAATGGGGGGATGGTGCCAGTATGATACGAGGGACCTGGAAGCCAAGGGAGAACAAGGTCCAGGGAGTGGACAAAGGTTTAGAAAGAGACATGGAAGTTGACTCAGACTCGGAGGAGGAAGAGGAAGAAGGAGATGGTTCAGACAGTGACGACGAAGAGAGTGGAGAAGAAACGCCCAAAGTGAGAAACAATCACGACGTCCATGTTAGGTCTCCAGCGACGTCCCCAAAGCCGCCCTCTCCCCGACAATCCGGTGTACGACAGTCTTCCGCACCAGTGGATGAGCTTGCACACTCGATGAGCTCACTTTCGTTAATACCATCGTCTATTCGGTTCGGGCGAGGTGGGAAAAGCGGAGGATTCGTGCATCCAGAACTGCATAATCCTCAGGTGTCGAGGGGTAGCTTTGGCCCGAGGGGAGGAAGAGGAAGGGCTAGAATCGCTGGTAATGTTCACACGCAGACGAGGGGGCATGGCACGCGAGGAGTCACTCCTGGCAGAGTCCCAGAAGTGTTTACTGACCGAGGTGATCATATTCGAGGTTTGCCCCCTCGTGCAACGTCCCGCGGTGGGATTGTGAATGTTCAAGGCAGTGTTAGGGGTCGGGGTCGGGGATCATAGAAGGTCGACAGGCTACAGCGACGGGATTTTTACGAACAGCGTGAGATGTAACTTTTCCATGGATTTATAGTCTTTTGTTTTGATGCAGCGAGGGTCTCAAGATAATTGTGCGTTGCGTTGACTACGAATCCTGGGGCGGCCTCACAGAGGCGATGGGTAGCGGATTGATTGGCCATTTATACGCTGTTGTATACTGTTGCAATGCGGATAAAATCCGGGTATGCTGGGTGTGCTCTTCGACGATCACCTATTTTTGTGAAGCGGAAATGGATCCGAGAACGGGATACGCAATTTCACTCTGAGTTATGTTCTCAAAAAGGCAAGTGTTGTATTCGGCGAAATGACCCCGGATACTGCAGTGACCCAGTGACTGCTAGCGGGAAGTAAGCGTAGCAATGCTGCATGAAATCATCTCTATTATCCTGCTGGAGTAACCAGCAAGAATGTGAGAGTCTGCAATTTTCCGTTTGACCTAGTTTGGAGGACAATGTAAGCGGTAACTTCCGGTAGTTGAAGCGAGGTGTCCGGTGTCCTGAAGGACAATGAACCGTTGTTTGTGTTGACGCATCCTTGTTGTTGTGGGACCATGTTTGTTTTCCATTTGCATTGCATTTGGGTCCCTCTATAGACAACAGTAGGTTTTATGAAATTCTATTGTCCAAGGAGACGGCCTCAAGTCTTCGTGGTTTGCTCCCTTTTGTCCCAAGGAAAGCTCTTAAGCAGGTCTAGATGGGTGTCGTACTTCCACACCGTTGAGCTAGTCTCGCGTCTGCTGTTCATCCATCTACTTTCTTGCAAACCCACACACCCAAGTTTCTCTTTCCCCAATACCCTTCTGTATCTTGCTTTCTACGACTGTATCGATAATCAGCGCTAAGTTGGTTTGCACCTTTTTATTAAACGTGCGCTTTATTCCGTGCTTGCGTTCATGTTCCTCCGACTAACGAGTATGGCCAGGCTCTTTCGGATAACTCCTCTCGATCTTCCATTATTCGTTCCTGAATATCCGTTCCAAGCACTGCTCCGACTATGCCACGCGATTCAGCTATTAAAACCGACCATGTCCCGATCTACCCCTTCCTCGCCCACCCTCCCCCTCAAAAGAAACGTCCTAATCAACCACTTCCCTCCCCTCCCTCTTACGCCAAATCGCAGGCAGCTGCCTCGGCTACCCCCGCACCTCCTACTCGTGGTCCCCGTCGTCGCTCTAATACTCTGTCCGTCATCGCCGCTTGGGCTGCCCACGTCCAACCTGGTTCTCCCGCTTCCCTCTCTCCCCGCTCTCCTCGTTCTCCCCGTCGTCGTCCCTCCATTGGTAGGGGACGCCGTCCATCTATCACATCTATTCGTGCTACCTCCGGCTCATTCTTGAATATTATACCTACCCCCACCACCGCCTACGGAACCACTCCCTCCGTTCGAGACTTCAAGGCGGATCTTACCGCCGTTGGATATACCTCTGTTTTCTTGCAGCTCCCCAACACCCCTATCTCAGCTACGGTGTCGCTGGCTGTCAAGCCTCGCTCGCCCGAGGCGGGGAAGAACATCACTGTCCCTCCCCCTTCTCCCACTCGTAAACCCCGTGGGTTCACGCGCTTCCGTTCACTCTCTGTGCTTAAATCCCGAGGCAAATCAAAGTCCGCTGCACCTTCGTCTCCCACGAAGATGAAAGCCAAGGCTGCAGCATCGTCCGCTGCGATCGTAAAGCGCAAGAGGGCCAAGTACGCTCTGAGGCCTGCACCTCTCGCCAACGAACTTGCGCTCATGCAGTTTGCTGATGGTGGCAACATGGATGACAATATCAGGCGTGTTATGGAGGCTCAAGCCAAGGCTGCGGGAGGCACTGGTGTTGCCGATGTATACCGCGACGGTGAGGGCGGCGTTTGGTGGGACCAGGAAGAAGAGTGGGAATATGCGCATCTTCTTGCTGAGGGCGAAGAGGGTAATGCACATGCCACGGGTGAACTTCATTGGGTCACCTTCAGAGGCGACAGTTCGCCTTCTGTGGGTGATAATGCAGGCGAGGAGCGTCGCGGCAGTGTGTCTACTCAAGACTCTGACCTCGACCCTCGGTACATCGTCCAACCCACCGACCAACTCGACGCCGACGACCTCGCAGTGTTCGGAAGCGCACTAGCACCACTTGCTACCCGTAAACCTGCCATGTCCGTTCTTTCCCTTCCCGCCCGACCCCATCGCGCCGCCAAACACTTGCGAAAACCAGACTTTCTGGTCGATGTCGCGTTTTCGCGTATCCCCGTCTCACCAAAGAGCCCCAAGTTCGCAACGTCGACGTTTACTGGTGCTGGTGTTTCGAAACCCAAGGGTAATGCTCGCAGACGCCCTGCGCCACTCAAGCTATCTCCGCCTAGTCCCGCTCTCAAGCGCCCAACCAACTCACCGGTTGATGCGGGCAAAGTCCGCAAGGACTTCCTCGATGCATCCTTCGAGCCCGTCGTCCCAGTCACTCCTGGCTACGCACGCCAGGATTCTCGCGGAAAACTCACCCCCAACACACGCGCCGCCAACGTGCCCCAGCGCATGATGAACGAGAGTTCACTCAGCTTGCCTATGAAAAAAACGATAGGCAAGAAACCCTCGATGTTGAACATGATGGGCCTTTTCCGATCTTCGAGGAAAGATGATGTTAAAGAATGTACAGTTCACTAATTTAATCTCTCTTCCTAATTCTAGCAGTTCTTATGTCTTGTTAGACATGTTGTATCCTTGTGTACTCCTTGTGTTTTTTTGACATCTTTCCTCGTTGTTCTTGCTCTCGCCCACGCTTTCGTCTCTGTAGCAATACTTTACGACCATGCACGCTGGATTCGATGTTTGGCACAAAAGACGATTTGCACTTTTTTTTTTTGTCATACCATACTGTATTACAACTTACAAGAGTTCTAATGTATCACTGCTTTGGATTGTCTATCTTGTCATCCACCCCAGCTAAATAAATCCGACTCGATCAAAGTGTAAGATCAGGGAGCAAGCACTGGCATCAGCACCACACGGTGCCATTGCAGACCACACCACACTTGCTTCGAACCGATCCTTCACTATCAATAAATATCAAATCCTCACCGAACACAGCCCACGATGCCGAGCGACAGAGATACACTGCTAAGCATGGGCTTCGAGCCCTCCCGTGTCGATTGTCAGTCCAATCTCACTGACGTCGTTTCTAACGCCGAGCATACTAACACCAGCACTGTCACTGACTTGCGACTCGGTACAACCATGACGCGTGACGTGGTATCGATTCATCTATGCGGCTACTGGACGATCTATGCATTGACACACCATACGCCGCGCACGACTCGGACTCGGACATAACGACGCACACGACGCTACACACCGCTCGGACTCGGATATCCAGGGGCATTCAGGGCCACGGGCGGAAGGGGTCTCCAGCCTGCGATGGACCACGTATTCGAGCACGAGGGAGAGCCCGTGCCCGATCCCAGTATCAGCGCAACGTCGAGGTCGGGGTCGGGGTCGGGGGGCGGTGATCAGCCTATGGATGTCGATGTCGACGAGGACGACGAGGACGCGGAGGCGCTTCGGTCGTTGATTAAAGAAGGGTCTGCTGGTGGGGGGGACGTAGAGGCCAAGGTGAGTACCTGTGCCCACGCGCTGTTGGGGTTCTTGGTCCCGGACCGCTGTGTCGTGGGCACTGTTTCTGACGATCACTTGGCGTGGCGTGGCGTGGCGTGGCGTGTAGAGCATCAAGTGCGCTATTTGTAGCAAGACGTTCCGGAACACTGCGCTCGCGAATTATCACGCGGAGAAGAGTGGACACGATCAGTTTGAGGAGTCTACAGAGGAGGTATGATCGACGCTTATACGTCTGAGACGATTCCTTTCGCTTTCCCCCCCTGTGACTGACGCATGATGATTTCGTCGCTAGGTCAAACCTCTGACTGAAGAAGAAAAGAAAGAAAAGCTCGCGGAGCTGCGCGAAAAGATGGCTGTCAAACGTGCTTCCAAGGCCGAACAAGACGCCATCGAGGCTAAGGCTAACGAAGCTATCAAGCGGAAACAAGGAAAGGTGGGGCCGCCGTTATCCATAGCTTAAGTTACCCCACCCTTACAGACGAGTGTCACGGTATCTCAGGATCTAAACAAGATCAAGGAGGACCTAAAAGCGAAAGAGATCGTCAAGGAAGCGGAACAGAGACGACGGGGTAAGATCGCCCTTTCCCCCTCCCTTTAGTCCCTGCATCGACTTCCAACTCATGTTCTACCACAGACAAGATCGAGGACGCCAAAGCTAAAGCTGCCGTTAAAGCCCAGATCGAGGCAGACAAGAAAGCTCGTGCAGAGAAATTCGCACGCGAGAAAGCCTTGCGCGAGGGACGACCAATCGTAGACGCCCCCAGCACATCAGCCCCTCCTGCGCCTGTGGCCGCAGCGTCGTCAGCGTCCAGCGGTGTCGCAGGAAAGGACTTCAAGGACACCCGGCTGCAGATTCGCCTGGCAAGTGGAGGCGCGCCATACACGACTACGCTCCCTAGCGACGCCAGTACGTTCGTTTCACCTGCTGGGGATCTGAGATTGATATACTTGACGTGCGATCCGCCAAGCGTTACGTGAGGTTGCCGAGTTTGTCGCTGCGCAAACGTTGGATGTGACCGTCGATACTGTTTCTTTCACGCAACAATTTCCAAGGTGGGAGGACATGGAATAGTTTGCTGTGCCCGTGGTTGATTTCAGTATCACGCAGGAAAACGTTTTCTGGCGCGGACTTTGGAAAGACGTTGCGGGAATTGGGATTGACGCCTTCCGCGGTATGTATATGGCCTTGATAATGACACGGTGTCTGTGATTTCTTACAGCTACCTATAGGTATTGATCGCGTCCTAGTCGCACCAGAAAGAGAGTGCAAACGGTCACGGACAGGGGTATGGAGAGGGTATTGCCATCATTCAGTGTACATTATATCAATGCAAGACGTCGATGATGTGGAGGAGGATGTAATCCATCAGCACATTGCTTGATGCTCCGTATGAATCGGCCCTGCACTTGAAGGCCGACCACTTCCCATGTACAATATTTTCCGAGTGGGAGCGGCTGAGGGTATAAGTCGCGCGCCAGAAACCAGCGACCTCACTGTAGTCGGAGCTTATCTACGCATATTCTAATAATGTGATTGGGCCATCGGTGTGTCCAACAGCTATCCTCCCCGATTCCTCATCCATCGCAACGCGCGTCCAGGTCTCGTGTTCACGGACGCCAAATACCATCGACGCCGCACTACTTCCGACCTGCTCCACGGGTATAGGATGTGGCAGATCATCTATCGGGGCTAATAGCTTTCCAGCAAGCCGTTGCCCACGCTCGCTAGGACCTAACCAATCCTCCGTGTGGTTGTCGAGCCAGAGCACCGTACCGTACCGTCCAAGCGCCACGGCCGATTGACCAAAGAGGCGCACGGGGGAACCGATCGTTTGAACCGGTTGAGGCTGAACATGGTAGGGCAGGTTATACTGCGTCGTCTCGCGACCGGGAACATATGCGGGGTTGGGAGAAAGCACGTAGTGATGCAAGATATTGACAGGCCAAGGATATATACTTCCGAATCGGATAAAGATGTTTATTGGCAACGGTGTACTTGAGGTTCTTGCGATGTAAACTTGTTCGCATAGGTTGACTGTGTCTGAAGACCACTGGTAGCGATATTGTGCGAGGGGGTAGGCGATTGGGGCTCCGCGGACGGGGAGGATATTCGGTCGCGGGATGGTGGAATATATTTCGACGGATTGCGCCCTGATAACGAGGATATAGTCGTTACGGAGATGCATGGCTTGACATCGGTCATGCTAGAGAAAGGTGTGACGTGTTAGCGATGATACTAGTTTATTACGATAATTCCTAACCTGCATCATTGACGGGTTCAAAAGCTGTATCTTCTCTTGTCGGAGGTCGTCCAGGTCCCACAAACAGATCGCTCCGCCGCTCTCGAAGCTACGAGTCACTAGGGTGGACCCGCTCAGAAGGTGAAGTTCTCTAGATCCATCGATAGTGGCCTCAGTCTCGAATGCAGATTCGGGGTCTTCAGCCTCGAAGTTAATTGAAAAGGTCTCAGTTCTGATACAACGCTGATTAGAACTCCAAGAGACGAGGAAAGTGAGACGTACTGAGCAGACTGCATCGCCAGTACAGCCGTGCTTGTGGGGTCCGAATTAATGACAACACCACCGTACGGTCCGTCAACATGCGCTAGCTCCGCAATGCATCTAGGTTCGTGCTGAGCGACGTCCCAGCACTGCAAAAGGTATTTTCTAGGGCGTGTTGTCATCCTCACGGAGATCAACCAACGGTTCGACCGCCCAGGCAAGAACTGGAGGAATATGATGCGAGAGTTTGGTTCCGTAGGAACATTGAAGTCGACCTGCCTATGAAGGACTGGTTGTGGGAGACTCCAGTTGCGGCGAAGAGTGACTGCGTAGCGTGTCAGATCTTCCAAGTCACTCGCCGATAATGATTCTAGTGACCTTCCCCCAAGGTCAGGATAAGGCAGGTTTTTCACTTGGACATGAGTGCGGAAAAGCAGCACCCAAAGACTGCGCAGTTGAGTGACGGCGTAAAGGTTTTTACTGGTCTATAATAAAAGATTGTTAATCAAAGGGAGAATTGGCGGAAATATGGTAACCAACCCGTCGCAGAGTTAAGACACTTTGGAGAGGAAGATGTATCACGATGTCGAAAAGGATGTCAAGTGGGACAGGTAGAGAGGGAGATAGATTCCATGAGTGATCAATGGATGCGGAATCCATAATGGCCCCTGATTATGATTTAGATGGGAACAACAGGACGGTCAAGGCTAGCTGGAGAGGAACTTCAGGATGTAGGGAAAACTTGGTGATGGTTACAAGCTCGGTGCAAGGCTTGAGAGCAACATTATATAGGGTGACTGACGAGATCACAACGTGATGTTAGGGATCCGAGAAACTTGACCGGCTACACGACTGGGAAACAAGTGGCAAGTGGGTGACATGAGGGCGGCGGTTGGAGTGAATGTTCAACGAGCCATTAGTTGCTGGCGGAGGGAAATGGTATCACCGGTAACAGAAACTAGCTGAATCGATTTGAGTGGAGACGAGATGTGACAAATAGGCTTCGCGAATCGCAGGATCAAGGTAAGACGCACACGGGTAGCAAGAAACCCACGATGTTTTCTCCCTTTTCTTGAATTCTGCGTCCGTGTGCCTCGCTCTTCGGGTCAGAATTCCATATCCAAGTACGTGCGTGAGACAAGAAGAAGCAACATTTCAGTATATGAACATAACCGTGACAGAGCGGGTTTGCCTCAAGCGTGTACTTAGGAAGGCGAAAACATCGGACCTTGATGGGGGGAACTTGCTGATTTGAGCACGGTGTCAGTGAGAGATAGTCATTGATGCAACAAGTGATTGTAGAGCTGAGGGATCTGGGGTTAGTTAGGGAATGGGTATGTGGTTACCCACCTCGACGATGAGAATTGACCCTGGCAGTGATGAGAGTCTCTGACGTCTTGAATGTCAAGAAAGTCGAAGGTCATGACGATACCCCTCCAAGCGACATACCATCCGGTGCGAAATTCGCGGAAATCGCTAAAAACATACAAAGGTTATTATAAGCTCCGCAACTTGAACATTCGCGGGTTCAACCAAGTTACGAACCTTGCAGCCTCCTCACCGTTCACAGCAACGCCCAGCTCCTGCCCTACACAATTGGGTTATATGTGTGTGAACCCCTTCCAGTAAGATTGATTATATCCGCGGGTTGGAAGCATCCATTTCTGAACCTGGTGACCATTCCTTCTAATGGTCACGAAAAAACAGTGACACGACACTGCTACTTGAAGTTGTATCTTGAAGAGATTCCACAAAGAACGATACTCAGTCTCGGTACTCAGTGTTCAGCCTACTACATGTTTTGAAACGCGGTGTGCATTGACAGATTAGATCTATGAAAACCGCTGGACCGATATGTGTACGGCAAGACGGCTTCTTATTGGTGCCCAGAACAGTGCCTTGGCGCCTCTGGGCTTTGCGCCTCCTCATTCTGTTTTGTTCGGAACACCCCCCTTGTCGCCTCCATCTTTTGTTTCGGGGTCATACGTGATACGTGTCGACTATGGATCAAGTGGTCCCAGAAGGTAACCTTGCTCGACGTCCCTCTACATCTCTCGATCGCCCCGCTCGTGCTCCCTTTGGCCCTCGACGCCCTAAAAACTCCATTGATATGAACAGCCCTGCTGGTAGCTCTGTTGACGGCACTTCTCCCCTCCTCTCTGCTGTTACATGTCCCACATTTATCAACCCGTTCAGCAGACCAGATTCCCCAAGCCATTCTCGGTCACAGTCCGCCCCCCAACCTATAGTCACCATGCCAGCACATATCGGAGCCGAGCCTCCATTTCAAGCGCCGCCTTCCCTTTCACCTCTTTCACCTTACCCAAGCGCATGTCCACCAGTGCCAGAAAAACCCACTCTCTCGTCAAAACCATCCCTGGTACCGACGTTCGTCCCCCCTCCTCCCCTCCCACCCCCACCAGTCATCACCTTCGAATCGACACCCATTCAATGGAAGGGACTACCTTTGGAAGCTGCTCAATGGACTTTCTCCTCCGCCGACCTCCAAGAGATTGTATCAAGAGCCATCCGTCTCAGTGCAAAAGAATCATTCGTGCGTCTCCTGTCGCTGCAGGCTATCGAAGTAGACATCGTCGAGGAATCAGAGCGACTCGACGCCGAACGGCTGGCAGCGCAGGCAAAATGGAGATTTGAAGTCGGTAGACGCACAATGTTGATGCAAGCCCTTAACTCGACTGCAGCCATGCTGTCTAGCTCGGGCGAGGGTGACATGGGAACTGCTCTGGCTGGGTTGATCTCCCAGCTCGCTACATCCATTGCCTCCTGCGATTCCCAACTATCTTGCATACTTCAAAATTCGGACCAGCAGTCACAGATTACGGCTATACAACACAGGCATTGGGCTTCAGCGCTTAGTATCGCCTTAAGGAAACTTAACAAGGCATACGAACGTCAAGCGGAAGAGCTAAAGCGCGTGCAGACTAGGATCCAGACTCTGGAAGATGAACTAGAGGATGCTTGGAGGGAAGCTGAGGATATGGCAGTTGAGTTTGATGTCATGGAACAGGAAGATGAAGAAAGCGAAGAAGAGGACAGAATAGACGAAGAGGATGAGGGCGACGGAGCTGAGGATGTTAATGAGGATCCAGATGATACGGAGACACTGGGAGATTTCACGATCAACGGCGACCTCGGTGAAGTACTCGGTGTCACTGCTACTGCTGTTGCTTCCAAGGCAACGCTCGTCATTTCTCCAGTCACCCCCCAATTTAACTCCAGGCAAGACAAGCTCGATGCCAAGTCTGTCAAATCCACCCGTAGCAAACGGTCTGCACGAGACGGACCAAGTCATTTTTCACGTATTTCTGCGGCACGTGTGAGGAGCCGGGCTACGTCGAATGCAAGCTTGCGACTGCCGCGAGCGTTGCGAACACCGTCTTCGAATCATGCCTCACCCGTGGATACACCTCCTATTCCTGCACTTCCAGAAAATTTACAGGGTCAATCATTTTTGGATATGGACATGGGAAATCCTGTCGATGAAATCGTCAAGCGGCCAAGGAAATTCCTGCCTATGCGTCAGTCTCCCAACTTGACCGTACTGCGTGTACTAACGATGTGCTTCCAGGCCATCCTGAGCCTAGGGCTGCCCTTCCGCAGCCTCCTCATACAGCTGGGCTTCCGCGCACGAACATTCCCTCCATCTGGCTCGATGGAGATGGTGGACCCGGGACACGCTTGAACGGCCTAGACCGATCACATTCACTGCAGATATTTTCATCGCTCAATTCTCGTACCCCTCAAAAAGGACGCCGAAGCAACCTCGTCATGAGCCTGTCGAACTCGGATTTAGGGTCTTCGGTGGATAGCCCTGTGTCCGTGGAGGCGCACCGGTCAGCTAGACCAGGCTCTGCTGGGGCTGGACTGCTCCATCACGAGGAGGTACCTCGTTATCGTTCTCTTGTCGGCAGGGCCGGTTCGGTTCTCCTCCGTAGATGGTCTCAGGCGACGTCCAGCAGAAAACACTATTCTTCGAGCCTTCCTACATACCGGTCAAAAGAGGAAAGCGATACACCATCGCGAGTCCCAACGCCTAATACCGGATGACTTCTATGAATTATACAAGGTATGTACTCTCTCGCAAGTAAAGGAAATTAATGCATGCTCATACCTGACCACACAAGGCTGACTGCTTCGTATTCGATCATATTTGCTTTCGATTTCAGCACATGTTGACTTGTATATTATCACGTTGGTTGGCTCCCTACATACTTTGGTTTATGGACCTCTTGCACCAGCTATTTCTTGCATATCTTCGTACATTTACATCCATATTTCTGTTATGCATCCCCTACTAATACTAATTTTGGGCGCATGCCAAATTGTGAAAAGCATAAAGACGAACGGGACGGGATGGATTTATTGCATGCGACCCAGTATGCCTGCTCCCTTGTTCCCGATGAGCGTAAATCGAGCATCTTCCTGGCCAGCTTTAGAGGCACCAACAGAGGTGGGGAGGCCCGCCGAGCCCAGAATACCAGCTTTCATGATCGACTTGGCAAGGAGCGGGACCTAGGGATATACATAATCAAAACTTGAGCCCACGATGAACAGGCATCACGAACCTCGATCTCCACACTAGACGAAAAGTGGGACAGGGCACCCGTGATTACGCTAAGACAACCATTGGAGTGTTGTCAGATGCACGATGCATATCAATGGCGAACAAAGTTGTGGGACGAACCCGAATATCGATTCGGCTGTTCTCGTGTGCGAACGTTCTGCGTTTTTGAGGAAGCCGGGACGGAAGATGATGGTGTCGGAATATCCGAGTCGGGCGAGGGCTTGTTCAGTGAGGCCCTTGGACCTGGGACGAAGGGAGTGAGTATCATATTCGGGACGTGCTGGCGGAGTAGCCGGAGGGTAGGTCCCTTACCTTGTGTAGAGCATCGGGGACGACGGATTTGCCCCACCGGACTATGCACCTCTTTCGTCAGAAGGCGGTCTACCTCGGGGGTTACCCTGCATGTAGTACCCACCGACAAATACACGACTCGTTGCTCATGCAAAGGATCATCGCTTTTCGCTGCCTTGCAAGCATTAACGACATACCTACATACAACGAAACCAACCCACACGCGTTCATAAACAACATCAATGACCAAGAAGATATGAAGGGAACAACTTGAACTCACTCCCTATCGATCTTTTCGAACTTGTCCGCACTCCCAGCTTGCGCCCGTGTAGTCCCAAGAGTGACGAAAACAACGTCCCATCGTCCGTCTTTCAACCCGGCCTCGTCGAGCTTCTCGAAATCGATGACTTTTTGCTCCAATTTGCCTGCGGTGTGCCCAGCAGGGGGTAGTTCGGCTTCTGGGGTGACGCGTCTACCGTACTCGCCGACCTTGGTCCACTCGGTACTCCCGAGCAGTTCGCCTAGGAGTTTCTTCCCGGTTGCACCGGTCGCGCCTAACAAGAGAGCTGATTTTCCAGCTGGTGAAGCCATTTTGATGTCGGTAAGGTAGCTGTTTAACCTGAGGTGTGGGTGTGTTGCAATGTAGATGATGGACGTTCGGGTTAGGAGTAGGTACTGAGCAGTACGTTAGTTTCCTCTCGATCGACGGGGCTGTTTAAATGTACGTGTGCTCGTAGACGCTTGTGCAACGGCATCCTTGGGTACGTAGCCTTTCGGAGCTGACATGGACATCTCAGGCTGTCCGCTTGCCTGTCATTGATGATGACAGGCTGAGCTCAGCCAGTCATACGTAGTACTACATGCTCCTCATACCAACCGAGCACCGCGTAACTTGGTAAAGTAGTACGCGTCCGGCATGCGTCACAGCCAACCATAAGTCCAGACGCGATTAGCCGCCCGAAAGGGCACGAGTACTCCAAGATATGTATTACAGGAGTACAGAATCTATCGATTAATGACGGTCGTGACAACCCATACAACTAGTCAGCTTTCGCCCCAGAATTAATCCCGCTGGATCTGATAGCACCCACGCAACACATACCACAGTCATCTCATCCAAGGAGGCCAGGTCAGCCCGAGTTCAACAATGAGGTACAGAGACGACAGCTCACTCAATCGCCATCGACGAACGTATGGGAGTCCACGCTCCCATTCACTCATCTTCGTCCTCGCCTACCACGTGCATCGGCCCCTCCTCCAAAGGAATAGGTGCATACCACTTGGAGGCACCCCTCGGACTCGTCAGCTCGATTTCGCCGTTTGGAGAAGCCGAGAAGACGACATCATTTACTCTTTGCGCTGAGTCGGCGTTTCTGCCCGTAGTCGAATACAGGTGGAGAAGGAAGAGGGTATGGAGGTACAACAAAAAGGCGAGACTGGTTGCAAAGCGTCAGTGGGGAAATGTCAGTGTCGGGATAGTACGTGGCACACGCACCTGTACATTACGAGAATGTACGTGACATGATCCATCCCTGAGTCGTGGACGACATCCAGTTCTTCATCGGTGGCAGACATAAAAAGAAGCCTGGGCAGGAAAGGTTACTTGATTGGACAATGAAGAGCTTCCACGGAGCTCACCCTGATGTGACGAGTAACTGTACATGAAGTCATCATGAATAACATAATCTTTCTCGACGACGTAGCATGCTCACGAAGGGGGGCAAATGACGGAAGGCGCTCACTGCCTTCGTTTTCGACCTCGACTCTCTGTGATCGGCAAGGGTAGCCGCGAGCGTATGTTCGCTGTCATTGACACTTGAAGATCCTGTGGTCGAAGAGGTAGTGGTTATAAAACAGACGTCAACAATTCGCGCGACGCCAGCAAGCATGAGAGTGTATCCAAACATCGCATGCACCTAGGGGTTCATCAATGTCGAGCAAGGTCGCTTACTGAATAGGGGGATAACTTACTTTGGTCGACAACATGAGGGCTTGGGCATGTTCTGACATTGCCCATCCTGTGAGTATGATACTATGAAAGTGAACGGTATTATAACCTTTATCAGATGGATTGAGCATTGTTCACGCACATTAAACCAGGAACAATGTTTCTCTGCGCGCACGCAATTTGAATAATCGATGATAGTCGCATCAAAGAGTAAGCATACCTGGTTATTACGGGCGAGGAATATCCCCAGTGCGCCCCCTGCCCACCAAACAACTCCCAAAATGCTAGCGTTGGATTACAATATCAGAATATGAAATGTGGATTAAACAAGAACGACATACGTATGTTGCATATCTTTCACTGACCATGAGCCGCCATGATGCTCCGTGAAAGTGTTTACAATACCCTGCGACGTGTGAGAATGAGACGATAGCTCTTCATGATAAACCAGGAGAAACAAACCCATAGCATGATCACCCATGAATCCCACCATTCGGGGCTTCTTCCACTCTGGCGTGTCCAATTTTCCCCAACGAGTAGCAGCACGGCTAAGATAATACCGTATGCAATAAAAGCGCTTCCCTAAGCTAGCCTTGGCACCTCGCCCATACCAAACCAGAGATCTGGATGCACCCACCATAATATAATGCGCCGCACACTGACCAGCGCCTTCTTCCCCACATAGTCCCCTCAGCACAATGACGCCGAATAAACCTTGCACCCAGCCTAATATTGGCCATAGACGCCCGATAACACCATGAGCACGAACTGCATAGGGCCTCAGCGTCCTTTCGTGGATGTGCAGTTTGAGATATACGCCGAGGAGTAGCTGAGCGAGGATCGGGAGGAGGAGCCAAGACCCCATGGACCCGTGGAAGGAACGAGGGAATTGGCGGCCTGCGTGTGCGTGCCCAAGGATTATACCACCAAATGTCAGTGCAAACGCGAGACTCTGTGCAGAAGCGAAGCATAAACGTTATCAACCTTGAGCCCCGGTGATGAAGAGGAAGAGTGCAAACCTGTAGAGGGACGTGCCAGAGACTTCGAGTGAGACCCAAAACCATGCCGATCGGAAATAGGACACCCCAGACGATGGCCTGTAGAGCCATGTGCATCCATAATATGGCATCTATCGGGGCGTGGAGTTGCTCCTCCGTCAATTCCGAATCATGATGAGAATGTGCATGAACAGGTAGGGATTGCGCTGCGATTAAATAGAGGAGACATGCTGGTAAGTGCGTGTAACGAAAACTGGTCATCGTGGACGACCGCGTTCGAAGGGGAACTTGAGAGTCTTTGAGTCGCTGTAAAGACTCAGCCGCAGCAAAGGACAAAGGGTCACGTCAATATGTACATACATGGCACTTTGTCTATATGGCCACTTCTGCTAGCATTTGGTGGCTACTACGACTCGTCTACGAGTGCAAAGGCTTTTGTGCGACGTTTGCGTATTATTTTCTCGAGCACCATTAATATTGGACGTATGTAGTTGCATCGTCGACTAGCCGCGTAGGTTCCAGTGTAGGAGGACTCGAATGCTTCAGGGGTCATATTTCCGTTTGCGGCTCGGACCAATCAAGGATTAAATAGACCCTAGCACTAGCGCCCCGAGTTCAACGTTCACCCTCGGACATGTTGTCCAGTCGTCACGCATTCCTCGTCAAGAGTCCTACTCGTCTGTTGACAAGGCCGCGTTCTAACAAAGCCTTCTTAAGTGGATCGTCCATACAGGTGAGCCAAGGACGTTGTTACCATGACACGAGCTGACACTCATCTGCGACCGTGGATGCGTCTGTAATGCGGGGTCGTTAAATAGTCCCTTCAGGAAGTATTTCGCGATTCTTCATCACCATTTCATATACCTCCCGGGACCATTGGACCAGCGTCGCCGGATGAGCCTCCCCGAGAGCTACCAGTAGCGGAACCATGTGAAGCGCCAGTCACTAACGCCGCTCGTGCCAGGGATAGTCGGGCCCCTCAAAACGGTGTGTCAGACGCTGCTGCCCAAGCACGCTCTAAGATGATTTCACTCGGGTACGATGCGGGTTCGCTCTGGGAACAAAGCATTGTGTGGGGACACCACGATGCGTTTCGGTACGTAGTTGTTCTCTTGTTCTTACTCTCCATCTCCGAACTTGTCCTTCAAACAGGCACGTAAACAATGCACACTATTGTAAGATGGTCTCTAGCTCTGCAGCTTTGACAGGACTCGGAGTACACGCTCACGCTGACCCCCAACTCTGACTAGTACGCTTTTTCGAGTCGGTGAGCAGCTCTCCAACTGTAATGGGAAAAAGATTAGCTGAAGCTCGGCTATCTAGGGTAGAATGCAGTGGGTCCTTGATCTGGGAAACCTGTTGGGCGGCAAGGAGCGTACGGAAGCTATGCTTGCAGGGCAAGGTGTCTCCCTCATCCTCAAGTCCATCAACGTCAACTTCAGACGGCCCGTAACCTTTCCCGATACTGTAAGTTCTGTTAACACACTTTGACTGGCCTTGCACATATGTCTGAACACGAAATGGTGGGGCGGTTGCAGCTACTGATCGGTCACAAGCCCATCGTGTCGTCGAGTCGCACTCAGTTTACGTTGGCGGCTGCGGCTTATTCGTACGCTCAGCGAGCGGTAGTGGCGGACTCAGAGGGTGTGATTGTGTGGTATGATTATGATAAGCTGAAGAAGTGCGATCCGGGAGACGATGCATGGAAAGTGCTGAGGGATGTAATGGGAGCGGAAGTGAGAGAAGGGCAGGGAAGGCCCGTGAACGGTGGCCGATGATAAATTTTACTAGACGGTGTAGATTTATCTGACCGAGGAGTGCTACGAATACCAATATACAGTGTTTACTGTGCTAGATGCAAGTAGAATTTCGGGGAAGGCTGTAGACCTAGCCTCTATTGCACGTGGCGTGTCTTTATGGCCGGTGTTTGTATTTAGGTTGGTGGCAGCTTGGGCCAAGGACGCGCGTCGCTCTCAATCCGCTACCACTCATCTTTCTTCTCATTCACATCTTCCTTACTCCCCACAGACAAGTTCAATGGCCGACCCCAGCGGTGCACCACCACAACCAGGCCCAAATGACGTCTCAACCGCTATTTTGCGGCCCAAGAAATCGTATGTACAAAACTCCCGGTCAAACCCTTTCCAATTTGACGTACATACTTGTAATACAGACCTAATCGTCTCATCGTAGACGAGGCAACCTCAGATGATAACTCCGGTGAGTATGTACTATCTTCCGCAGTGACGATGTTGTTAATTTATTCCCCAAGTCGCGACTCTTAACCCGGGGACGATGGAGACTCTTTCGTTATTCCGAGGCGACACTATTATCGTAAGGTATACGTTCATTATCGACTACATATCGCTTCATTCTACTTACTGCTTATATATCCCCCAGAGGAAAGAAACGTCGCGATACCGTCCTCATTTGCTTGAGCTCAGATGATGTCGAAGAAGGTCGCATCCAGATGAACAAAGTTGCACGTAACAACCTACGTGTCAAACTCGGCGATGTCGTCAATGTACACCAATGTCTTGACATCAAGTACGGAAAGCGGATACACGTCCTTCCATTCGATGACTCCATAGAGGGTCTCAGTGGCAACATCTTTGATGTGTACCTCAAGCCTTACTTCCTCGAGGGTACGTTCTTGATCTGGTTGTTGCCAATCAATTTACTCATTTGGTTCTAGCATACCGGCCCGTCCGCAAGGGCGATACCTTCCTCGTTCGGGGAGGCATGCGAACAGTCGAATTCAAGGTCATTGAAACCGACCCCGCTGAATTCTGTATAGTTGCCCAAGACACCGTCATCCACACAGGTGCGTGCACGCCACTTCGTCAGCTGGCTCTTAATTAATACTGCGTCCAGAGGGCGACCCTGTGAAGCGTGAAGACGAGGAGGCAAATCTCAATGATGTCGGTTATGACGATATCGGTGGTTGTCGCAAGCAGATGGCACAAATCCGTGAACTCGTTGAGCTCCCCCTTCGCCACCCTCAACTCTTCAAATCGATCGGTATCAAGCCTCCACGGGGTATTCTCATGTTTGGCCCCCCAGGTACTGGTAAAACCCTCATGGCCCGTGCGGTGGCCAATGAGACTGGTGCATTCTTCTTCTTGATTAATGGCCCTGAGATCATGAGCAAAATGGCTGGCGAGAGTGAGAGTAATTTGCGAAAGGCTTTCGAAGAGGCGGAGAAGAACTCTCCTTCTATCATCTTCATCGACGAAATCGATTCCATCGCTCCAAAGCGTGAAAAGGCAAGTCGATATACCTCCATAGTGTAACCATTGTGCTGACCTGTCGCAGACGAACGGCGAAGTCGAACGCCGTGTAGTCTCTCAACTTCTCACTCTCATGGACGGTTTGAAGGCACGGTCAAACGTTGTCGTTATGGCCGCTACCAACCGACCGAATTCGATTGACCCCGCACTCCGTCGCTTTGGCCGTTTCGATCGTGAAGTAGATATCGGTATCCCAGACCCAACAGGGCGTCTGGAGATTCTCCGTATCCACACCAAGAACATGAAATTGGGTGATGACGTCGACTTGGAACAGGCATGCATTCTTATTTTACCCCTGCTATACCTGGGGATTCTGACCACTGGTGACTTTTCAGATCGCAGCTGATACCCACGGCTATGTTGGTTCAGATGTCGCCTCTCTTTGCTCCGAAGCCGCCATGCAACAAATCCGTGAGAAGATGGATCTCATAGATCTCGACGAGGACACCATCGACGCTGAGGTTCTCGACTCTCTCGGTGTCACGATGGACAACTTCCGCTTCGCCCTCGGTACCTCCAACCCCTCTGCACTCCGCGAAACCGTCGTCGAAGTCCCAACAGTCACATGGGACGACATTGGTGGCCTCGACAAAGTCAAACTCGAGCTCCAGGAAACTGTGCAGTATCCCGTCGACCACCCCGAGAAGTTCCTCAAATATGGCATGGCACCGTCGAAAGGTGTTTTGTTCTACGGACCACCTGGGACTGGTAAAACACTACTGGCCAAAGCCATCGCCAACGAGTGCAACGCCAACTTCATCAGTATCAAAGGTCCTGAACTACTCACGATGTGGTTCGGAGAATCTGAAGCCAACGTTCGCGATGTTTTCGACAAAGCTCGCGCTGCTGCACCTTGCGTGATGTTCTTCGACGAGCTGGACTCTATCGCTAAATCCCGTGGAGGGTCTTCAGGGGATGGAGGAGGTGCAGGTGATCGAGTGCTCAACCAGATCCTGACGGAAATGGACGGCATGAACACCAAGAAGAACGTCTTCATCATCGGAGCTACAAACCGTCCCGATCAGATCGATCCGGCGTTGTTACGTCCTGGACGGTTGGATCAGTTGATTTACATCCCACTCCCTGACGAACCGTCGAGATTGTCGATTCTCAGGGCTCAGCTCAAGAAGTCCCCTGTTGCTCCTGAAGTTGACCTCGGGTTCCTCGCTAAAACGACACATGGATACTCTGGAGCTGATCTTACGGAAATCTGTCAGCGGGCTGCTAAACTTGCCATTCGGGAGAGTATCGAAGCGGATATTAGGAGGCAGAGGGAGAAGCAAGCGAAGGAGGAGGCTGCTGGGGACGATGCCAAGATGGAGGAAGATGAAGAGGAGGAAGAGGATCCCGTTCCTCAAATCACGAAAGAGCATTTCGAGGAGGCAATGAAGTACGCGAGGCGGTCGGTTTCTGATCAGGACATCAGAAGATATGAGATGTTCTCTCAGGTATGTATTCATTAGGAGTGTTGAGTGTGTTGTAGCTGACGTTGCGTCTCCACAGAACCTCCAACAATCTCGTGGCTTCGGAAATAACTTCCGCTTCCCTGAGGGTTCTGGTCCTTCTGGTACATCAGGGCCAGCCGGGAACGCCGGCTTCCAGGATGATGCACAAGAGGACGACTTGTATGCGTAGATGTTCCATGTACCTTCTCTACCTGCGATTTCCCTCCTTTCCTCTTCTGTGTAGTAGCTCAGCTCGTTCTGTCCGCTAACAATGAACGTTGAACGATAGATGATTGACCAACTTTGATGATGTGTATGTAGCGATAATCGATACGAGGCTCTAGCTCGAATTCTTACACTCGTGTGCTCAGTCGTCTCGAAGAAGTGTGACAGGTTCGAGGTGCAAGGCCACAACCGCATTTCCAGAGTTCTGCCAGCCATATCAGGCGAGCGATCAATTAGTACAAGAACAAATTACACGCAATTGCTCCGGGGGTACACCGTATCATACTCAGCACATCACATTCAACCAAGTGCCTTTGGGGGAAGGAGGCAGAAAGGCAAAGTACGACCTCAACCCTCCCGCATCCTCGCCACTTCCCAGTCTAATTCTCCCCCCTTCCGAGTTTTTCAAGCGACTGGATACCCTGTTCGAGCCATTCTTCTCTTGATATCCAAAAATCGTTGCGGCTTTTCATGATGTCGGCGAGGACGGCGCCGCCGAGGAAGACCATGTGCTTTCGACGAGGCGGGTCTTCGATGCGGATTTTGAATTTCTGGGGGGAGCGTTTTGGGGTGTGAGTTAGTACGTGCGATTCACAGTGGGACGTGGAAGCGCAAAGCGTGTGTGTGTGTGTGGAAGCGAAAGAATAAGGGATGAAGGGAACAAACGAATGACGCAGCGCAAGGGGAAACGAAGACGCACATTCAGCCGCGAGGGATCCCCGTTGAGAATCCTCGTGAGGTACAATTGTTTCATCTCCTTCTCGAGACGGCTCGGAAGGCCGGGGTACATACTAGACCCTCCTGAGAGGACGATGTGCTTGTAGAGCTCCGTGCGGATGTCTACAGCTGCAGCTTGGATGGTTTGGAAGAGCATCTCTGAGCATGGGTTGGGTTAGAATTTTTGGGGCAAGGTCGATCAGAAGGCGAGAATGAGGGGAAGGGACGGACCTGCTACACCTGGCTGGTCGACGTCGACGAGGTGAGGCTGGAACATGCATTCTGGAGCTTCGAAGCGCTCTGAGCCGACTTTGATCACCCTGCCATCTGGGAGCTAGGACAGAATTCGGTAAGGCCTCACTGTTCCAAGAAACCGCACGCGTACCGTATAGCTCTCGACGAGAACTGTCGTTTCCTCTGATAGCCTCTGATCGAGATCAAGGTCATAGCTGCTCGCGTTTGAATATCTGGTAAGCTTACAGAGGAGACGTTCTTACCTGACATAACATAGCTTCTCCTTGATCTCTCGCACGGTCTCGAAATCAGCCGTGCGGTTGAAGGCGTATCCGCGCATGAGGAGGAGCTTGATCAAGTACCGCGTGACATCCCGACCAGCGATATCCAAGCGACGAGTGAGATGTGGGAGAGCAAAACCCGCGTATACGGGTACGATATGAGTGACACCATCGCCCGAGTCAACGACGACACCCGTCGTCAGACCTGCGTCAAGACACATCTATCCAAAGCCCCATACACGATCCCAATCACCAAACACACCTTGCGCATATAGCGTCAACACAGCCTGAATAGCGACATACACCCCCTGGAACCCATACTCCTCAAACATAACTTCTACCATCCTTTGCCTGTTGACCTTTGGGTTCATGGGTGGCTCTGTGAGGAGGACTTTGCGTCCACTGGGGTCGATCTTGAGTTTCTCGTTGAACGTGTAGTCCCAGAGATGTTTCATGTCGTCCCAGTTTCGAACGATACCGTGTTCCATTGGTTGGGTCACTTGGAGGTAGTTACGGTTCTCGGCGGCTTCGTCACCAACCATGATGTCTTTGATCACTGCGGAGCCCACGCGCTCTTCGGCGCGCAGGATCGGGCGTCCGACGATGGAGGGGAAGACTGTTGGGTGTTTTCGTACGTCAATGCATGGCGATCGGAGTCAAGGCTTAGGAAGGGAGTTGAAATGGCGTACCATGTTCTGGGAAGTTAGACCCTGCGTATCCGACTTTAACGAACTGCGGTAGGGATTATTGTGTGGTCAATTCGAGGCAGAGCGCGTTTGGAAATGGGATCGCTACGTACCCCAGTCCCGTTGTCGACTACGAGAGGTAATTCTGGATCCATTGTTGTTTCGATTCGTGGATGCGATGGAGCAGGTCGTCTCCTGGTCGTATAGTACCTCAACTCGAAATTGAATTGTTATTGGATCTATCACATCGCTACTGACATGTTTATGTCACTTTGGCCTCCGTGGCAGTAATTTCTAACAAGCCGTCTGCGAACGCTCTCACCACACTTTATAACGCGGTAAATGATCTTGTTCATCATGCATACATGCATAAATTGTCACGATATGTAACCCAGAGGTGTATAGGCCCAAAATGATTCACAAGTAGTGTACAAGAATGTCCATTACGATGGTGACTCAACGACGTTCCCCTCGACCTCGGGGATCCGAATCCCTAGTTCGAGCCCGTCGGTATTTGCGATAGATTACAAAACATGCGATAGCAATTATGAGTGCACCCAAAACTGCACCAAGTGTTGCACCGATGATCGTCGCTTTCTCGTCGCTGGCAGTTGAGCTCTGTGTAGCTGTGGGGAATGGTACCAAGGTCGGTGGAGAACTAGAAAAGGGTAGTGACGGTGATGGAAGGAATGAAGACGTTGCGCTATCGGGTCACACGGAAAAATAGAATGTACCATTCATCTGTGTGCATAAACCTGGGTGGAGAACTTCATACCTAGCATTCGCGACAGAGAGAGTTACTGATTCCACATCAAAGCGCGTAGGCACGTCCTCTACCAGGAATGTGATACCCAACGTTGTCGTTTGCGTTTCTGGAAGATTGACCACCTCAACGAGCCTAATGGAGGTGTTGAGCTGAGAGGTTATCGATATATCCCCAGGTTCCGCAGTTAAAGTAAAGTTGATAGTTGCATTCGCCAAGGAACTCGTCCGAAGATATAACATGGAAGCTGACCGAGGTTTCAGAGTTTGGATAAGCGCTGAGGATCACAGTAAGAACCCTACCTCGAAAACTTAAAAACATTTGGGGTATAACGTTGCCTGCTTCTGGTATGGGGCCGTTGGTGAAAACTGTGATTGTTCCGGTTTGAGTGTCATTGGATACTTGCCTACATGTTGAGGCTTCGTCAATGGTTTCCCAAAGAACATAAATTCGTAACTTACCAAGGGCTTACACAGCCTGTGATGATGGATGAAGGACTACATAGAGGTGGATTATATATGATATCTGGGTTTGTACTGGATAGAACGACATTCTCCTGTGCAAAGGCGCGCAGGGTGAGAATACCCAAGAAAGAAAGAGCGAGGCATAGCCGGGACAGGGAGTCTGGCATGTCAGTGGTGCTTGAACGATGGCGAACAGATGAGGGCCAGCGCTAGCAAGGGGTGAGGAAACCAGGAATATATCCGTCCACGTTGCCAAGTGCGGATATTAATGAGTTGACTGGGTTCCTGGCAAAAAGGTCGAGAAAGGGTGTATGGTCGTTACGCCGCATTCGAGGGACTTCGACGCCGTGTATGACTTCAACTTGGTGTCCCAAGGATGCACCGGTGAGTCCTGTCATAACTTTGGCGAAGCAAAGGTCTCTAGTTCAAGTTAATGGCAAGTGGCTAGGGCTGCTCTTACGTCAGCGTCCCCAGCATATAACGACTAATTTAGAAACATGTAACCAGTGTGTGACCTAGCGTGTGACAACCGGAAACAGTTCCTTTTGTCCATCAATTGCATCAAACGTTCAGCATCGTCCTCCCACAGACGGTCTGCCTTGTCCTTTCAGGATTTACATTCTTTTGCCTTTTCGCTCCTTACGAACACTAACAAAAACATATCTTGCGGAACATAGTCATGTCGGCACACGGTGACCTTACCAACAAGCGTTCTCCTGCCCAGGCCCATCGCCACCTCGCTGCTCGGTACAGCCCAACCGACGTGTACACCGGTGAGGGTACTAGTACCACGCAGCCCGGCGGAGGCAAGAGTCCAGGTAAGTGTCTACCACCAAGTACATCATTCACTTTTCTGATGGCCTTGTCCTATAGTCCCCACCACCTCCTCAGCAGCGCCGACCGTCGCTCCAACCACGACGACCCCCTCCACTTCAACAACTCCCCCCTCGACGAGTGTTCCCTCGTCCTCAGCATCCTCGAGCGCCTCTTCATCCACCACATCGTCTTCGACCGTCACGTCCACCCCCCCTTCAACCTTTTCAGCCGCGGCCCCGACACTCGTGGGGAACTTCATTGCCCTATTGTGGATGCCATCTGACGTTTGAATACTATTAGAAAAACACTACTCCCAACGTAACGCCTACCACCTCGATCAAAGTAGTGACGGGGGCTACTACGCCCACCCTGTCCCCATCAGCTACTCCGACTTCGACTAGTTCGGTAAGCACAACTGCTATCGTCGGTGGTATCGCTGGTACGCTTGTGGGTATTGCTGTCCTCGGTTTCCTCATCATGTGGTGCATGGTAGGTCCTCTCACTCATGAGATATTGATACGCTCATGTAAAAAAAACTCATAAGCGCCGTCAACGCAACCGTGATACCGACGAATTTGATGCCGATGCATTCAAGCGCCAATCTGCAATTCTGGTCGACGATGCCGCCATGCCGCCTCGCTCGTACAATCCTCGTCCACCAACTATGATTGAGCGTCACAACGCTTCTCCCGCCCTTGCCGCTCAGGCTGGTCAGAACTTCTATGGTAATTACGGCGGATATGGTCAACAGGCTCCTTATGCGGCCAACCAGCATGGTGGCTCTCCTCCACCGCAGGCCTACGGACAACCGGCTATGGAGTACTCTGGCTACAACGATCCACGCCAGCTTTCGAGGCAGCCTTCGAACGGGGCATATCTCACCCGCCAGCCAACCATCGCCCCTGCTTATGGGCCTTCTCCCGTCCCTGTCGACCCTAATGCTCACTATGTCGATCTCAGCCGCTCTAGCGTAACCCCATACCAAGCGACACAATATGCCGATATTTCGCGCCACCTTGGCACCTCTGACCCGAATGGGCAGGTTACTCAACCCGATAACTTGCCCGATGGACCTTTACCGAGTCCGTTCGACGATCATATTGAAGCGGCTGCAGGGGCTCCAACGACCGCCTCTCTCGAGGCTCCTGCGCCTCGACCACAGGAAAACACCACCAACCCCATGCAGCGACCGACCTCTTCTTACAGTGTCTATGAAGACGGTGACGCATATGGTGGAATTTAAGCGTCCCATACGCTAATGCACATATATATGCTGTGTCGGTGCTGTTATGAACTGTACCCGTCTACTTATCCTTGTATTATCCTTCTTACAGTTGACACCCCCACCTCCTTCGCCTTTCTGGCGCTTCACATGTGCATGCTGGCCTGCCGTTGTTCTCTGTGACGCCAGGCGTCGCGTTACCACTATTGAAACTTGTTCTTCGCGTTCCCACATTCCCTTTCACGAGCTGTCGTTCCGTTGTCCGACTGTCCTGCTTTTTACCCGCTACTTATGATGCTTACCCTTCTTCCCTTTTCACTTTGACTGCGGCTACAATTACTTGCCCTTCTCCCGCGTTCTCGTTGTGAAAGATCATTCCAATCACTAGCACGATGGATGTGCTTTTACTCCACCGGTCAATGAGCCTCATCTCGTCGATACCCTAGTCGTTTTTCTTCACCTTGGCTATACATTACTCTTTGGGTTCTAACAAAGTTGACAAAATTACTACTTTTTTTTTTGGTTACTCCGGCGCGTTACCGTTCGGGGTGCAAGACGTGTGGTATAATGTTCTCATTATGCGCTTCTGTCAATTTTGGTCTTTGGCTTGTTTTTTTTTTGTTTTTGTTTTCTGGACTTTGATGTTCTCGTTCGAGGGGCTTGAATCTGGACGATACGTATATGCGTTCCCCTGCAGGCATGTTTGCGACCCTGAGTGTCTGCGTGTTCGACGGAGAATATTAATGCTAGATTCTTCAAATATTTGCCTCCGAACCGCCGGTGACCCGACCAGAAACCAACGTTTCTCCGAGTCAGGTATCGTTCATGTCCACCTTGAAACCATGAAATCTGTGACGGGGTTCGAACTACTTCTCGAGGAGAGCGAATGCTCCTTAGACGGAGTATTCACTACCGTACCGCACGAATGTCACGGTCAGCTATGGCTGGCTGAGTGCACGAAGAAGCTAGAAGCACTAGCACTCTTGCCTCTCTAGAGCCATGACTCAACTTGAAGTACCATGGATGGGTGTCAGATTTCTCGATGTTGAAAACCGCAAGAACATATGCAATTATAATATTAATGACTGACCAGGGGGGAAGCACCAGCAATGTGTCTGCCCTGACAGATACGTCTCCCGAGACCAAAGATGCGTATAGCTGATGGTATCATCGTTCAGCGTGCGGTCTGAATCCATAAACCTCTCAGGTTTGAAGTCGTTACGTCGTCGCGAGCCATCGCCTGGCCGGGAGAACACTTTAATGGCATTATCAACGACGTCCAGAGGTATCTATCAGACGTTGGGAAATACAGCTGTTCCTTTAAAGGGCCCCAGACAAGATCTAGATTCGACCTTCTCTCCTTTGATATACGGTAACCCTCGAATGAGTCCGCGTCACGCGCCCGCGCCAGACCTGAAGGTCACAAGAGCAATGATTGACACTCAAAAGTGCATCCACTCACCCGATGTGGCGCAACAGGATGCGACGTGGGCCCTGGCGAAGCATCGAATTATTTCGCGGGCATCCCATTGGGTATTGCTTGACTATCCGGGCCAAGCTTGCGGCCCAGCAATATTGGAACTATACGCATTGAGATGGGGTAATGAACGCTTCGTTCAAGTTGCAAACCTGCAAACCTGCAAACCGCGCACGGTCGATGTAATGCCTCTACGTCAACTGGATCAATCCTTCTACAAGCATACTTGTTCTAAATTTTAGGAGAGTCGCAATACGATCAATATAAATCACTTACGCGAACCACCCGAAATTCGAGAAGAAAAACACAGGTCAACGAGTGGAGGATGATACAGGTCCCGAAGATCGGAGTAATGATTCAGAGTCAAAGAGTACGTACTAGATACCCTCGTGTCTGACATGGAGCGATCTGAACAAATTGTTTCACTCAGACGCCGCAGGAAAACGCTCTACGGTTCCTAGGTGAGAAATCATGAGGGGATCATCTGAGCACGAGAAATAGCGAAAATAAGAGGTTTTTTTTTTGTTTTGGTGAGAACTCCCCTCGCGAACTGGTCCAGAGGAACGAACATGAGTTCGCTAGAAACATGAGGAAAGAGTGACATCCTTTGTGTGGAGGCGGTATTCACACCAAGAAGTAGATCAAGGGTCCCTTTGTAAGAAACAGGGTGCAACGGTTGCTTTGCTTCTCAGTCATCAGGAACCCAGTTACAACCACAAGGATTCCGTGCTCCAAGCACTGTGGGCCGTTGTTGCGGCCAGACAAATTGTAGCCTATCCCCAATGCACGAATGGCAGGCCAGCCAAAACAGCAGAGAAGGGGTGGGTTATCCGGGCAAGGCGGCGGAAGGAATGAGTGTGCCAAAGAAGAGAGACGTCCCCTGGATGGTGTGAATTGCGGTCACGAGTTGATCCGCCTGACCACGGGATGAGTTCAAGAGTCTACACGTTCCCCGTTCCCGGTGACCACATACTTTTCAATATCATTTGACATCTGGAATGCCAGTGGGGTAGCCTGGCTGATGATGTCAGGTTCTAGGACACTATCGTTGGATGATGACCTCCTGACGGCGATGTCTCTGCCACCAGTGTCACGGTTCCCATCGGTAAAGCCAAGGTTTCGGTTCCAGACGAACGATCGATTGTCGATGGCCGCACCACTTGAACCGCAAATGGCACCCCACGACCCTCGTTCTCGCCGTCCAATGTAATCAAGAAACGAGCAAACAACGCGTCGACGAAAATCAAATGTGAGGAGCCGGATGATCCGAACGGTACCGTACGTACCAAAGGACGGTTGGGCCTAGCCGGGCTTATGCATAGGATAAACGCCGGGCCTGCGAGGCTTTGAAAAGCATCACGGTGTTCTGGGCGAACATCGATGGGAATCTCGTTGATGAAGTGCAGGTAAGGTGGCACGGCATCCTCAGGCTGGACAGTAACGGTCCCTCGTGTGGAAGATCAGTGCTGGTATGTCAAACTTTGTGCTTGACGCGTTGAGGTGCAGAATGGCCAGCAGGAATATGGACTGCTAGGGGAGTCCTTAATCGGTCGTCGAACTTACTTCTGGATCGGGTAGACAGGCTTGCAGCGAACGCCCATGATCGTCAATGTGGCAGAGGGCGATAATATGATGCACATGCGATGTTGTCGAGTGTTAACCTAGTGAGTCCGTTACTATAGTCAGCACCAATGATTTATGCGGTCGCCGCGGCCTTTCATCGCCAGCGTTCTAAAGCCTTCTAACATTTCAAACCGCAAAACTTCCCTCAACAAGAAATATGGATCCGTGGGGATAGGTATTTACATAAAATATCCAAAAGATTAACTCAGGGTCCTCTAAATCTTTCTCGTCACCATCCGCGGCGGCGACCTCCCTTGCCCCACTTCTCCAGGAGGAACAAAGCCATATACTCGTATACTTCTCGGTTCGCACCCCTCTTGTTGATACCATGGTCGCTACGTGCAGACGGATCAAGGGTATCAGTGATAAGCGACGGAACAGTAAAAGCCTGCAGGTTACCTGTCGGTGAACATCCTAAACCTAAAGTTCCGTACTTGCGCTTGTGTGAGCATGTCGAGTAGGTGTGCAGAGTTGGCGAAATGGACATTGTCATCTCCGCTCCCGTGGGCGAGAAGGTAATCGACATTCTTAAAACCATCGACGTGTGAAATCGAGGCATTGATATAGCCGTCCGGGTTATCGTTTGGAAGTCCCATGTAACGCTCCGTGTAGACGGAATCTGCAATTATGAGTCAAGCGCGCCGTCCCTGATGGTGATATATTTGTAGCTCACCGTACAACCGCCAGCTCGTGACAGGCTAAAGGGGGGGACTGAGCTGTTGAAATTGTGACAATGACATACCCGAACATACCGCTATAGCCATAGCTAACGAATGGATCCCTGCATCAGCTTCGGCAACCTTGGAAGCCATGAAGCCTCCGTACGACTGTGAAGTCAAGTCATGAAGCGAGCCTGTATCAGCCCACCATGAGATCAACTTACCCATCCCCACACGCCAATGCGCTTCGAGTCGACGTAATCCTTCCCAGCCCAGATGCTAGAACAAAACCTTAGCGGCCAGATAAGTGTCGAGAAAGAGGGCACCACACACCGTGCAGCGTTAATTTGGTCCCGAGTTTCCCAGTAACCCAGGTTATTTCTGACCGGGTTGCGCAAATGACGTCCTTTAAAGCCAGTGCCACGTCCGTCGACCACCACCACGATGTACTGAAGGGTGCAGACGAGGTAATCGTGCCAGTCGCGCTTGTACACTACGTCGACTTGCTGACTTCCAGGACCGCCGTAACTGTCGAAGAATTAGAAGATCAAAAGTGCGACTTTTGGGTCTCAACTCACACGAAAAACAAGACTGGGTACTTGGTGCGCCCTGAGTCGTCCATGCCGGGAGGACGCTTTTCCTTCACGTTAAGCTCTGATGATCCGATAAGCGACTGGATTATTAAGACTGGAATACTATTTCACCATAGCCATCACTATCGATCGTCGAGTATGTGACAGTCGCTGTCTCGAACTCGCTCAGAGTGGCATTCAAGGCAGCGTTATCCGTCAGGACGAAATCAAATTCTGTGTAGATCCGATGAGTTGACCATGACTCGATTTGACTAAGACACTGCAATCACCTGGCTTGTTGACGTCCACCACCTTCTGCCAAGGAGCATTGGGACCTTTGTAATGCAATAAATAAAACCCTGCACCAGGTGAAAAGCTGGCGGTATAGGAAGACAGCGTGGATTCATCTATTAAAGGGGTGGGGGGAGTCACTGAACCTGTGTTTGGTAGTGCGATCGGAACAGAATATAGATGACGTTCAATAGAAGAACGCGCAGCTTGGAAATAACTGTGTTGAAATCAATTTTTCAGTATCATGTGCCACGTCACCCAACGGACATTAAAAAATCTTGGAGCTCACATCAATCCCCGCTGGGCATCCACAGCTTGTATGCCACCTGTGACCTCCCAGGGACCGGAAGTAAGGAACCGTGGTGTGGTGGAGTCAGCCGGGTCAAAGAGGGCAATATGATCATATCCGTCCTTGGTGGGCACAATGTCCAGGTAAGCAGGGGAATTGCCAGATCGCAGGCTTTCTGGAACGGGGTAGATGTTCTGGCCCTGTGAGGCGATTAATTAAATGAGTCCTATAGACGAATGATACACTGACCGCATCAATCCAACCTTCATCGCCTTCCTCACCATCGATGCCAAGCTTTCTGACCACTGTACCTGTTTCAACCCCTCCGGAGCTGGCAGTGTCCAAATTAAAGAGCACGACGTTCCCATGGTCAGCAGCACGGGTTACTTCCTTCAACACCAACGTTGATTCGTCGACCCAAGCTATTTGTGAAATAACGCTGTTCGTCAAGGGGAAGCTGTCAACCCATCTCAGTTCAACGGTAGCTTCATCTACAGAATAGTCCCCCGCAGACTCCGATTGGGCCAGATAAACTTCTAGATCGAAAACATGCACTGATGCAAGGGGGTTGTTGTAGCCTGGCTTCGGGTATTTAATGACCACGTCTTCCGTGTATGGGATAACCGCGTAGGAATCCTCAGTGGGGTTATAGATGGGGAACCTATATTCTTCGACGGCTGTTTCGTCGAGGCGAAGGAACGCAATTTTCGACGAATCAGGAGACCACCAGAGCGCGTAATCTTGCGACAGAACCTCTTCCTCGTAAATCCAGTCTGGTACCCCATGGAATAACGAGGCGTTCCCTGCAGTGGTCACACGAATGGGAGAGGTTGATGCGCTTCACCCCAAAATCAGCCGAGAGTTGGCAATAAATCAGATTAAACTCACGATGGGAATGGAAGAATGTATAGGTCATTGGATGCGACGAACGCAATTGATCCCCCAGTAGGAGCCCAGGCCGCGTATGCCGTCACGGGGGGATTAGTAGGCGGAAGAAGGGGATAGGTGGCTTTAGTTTCGAGGTTGTGAACGTAGTAGTTCCCGAAACTCGAGTGTCGCCATTGCTACAAGCCAATTCATACTTTGTAAACCTACGAAGAACACGGTAATACCTTAAGATGGTCCGCTTTGACCAGGATGTACTTCATGTCCGGCGAGAGTTTCCAGTCAGTCCAGTGAACAATATTACCGTTCTCCTGCGAATATAATTCAGCGACGCCACAGCAGCCAGAGAGCGCGACCAATTACGTCTTTGATATCTGCGAACGAGACCAATGACGTGGTCGTGTTTGTCTTCAGATCAACAAGTTGAATCTGCCCATTCTGGAACGTTGAGAACACTCCATCACCGGCTACCGCGCCATGTGAGCGACGGGGAAAGGTATTATTTGGCTGCTCACCTTCAGGAACCCAATGGAGAGATTGGCTATGGGCAGTGAACGTCCCGTTGAAAACGTGGTCTAGAGATATCTTATGGGCTCCTGGTGCTCGGTAGGGCTTTCCGCTGTAAAGGCTAGTCGCGGCAAGTACACCAATGCACGCCGACAGGAGCACAAGTGAGGCCAGAGACAACACAAGACACCTAAGGGCAGTGGGACGCTGCAAACGTTGACTTAATATGAATATCGGAGACTGCAGACTGCAGGCACTGCACTGACTTTGTCGCCTCCTACTCTTAAGCCGTTCCCTGGCTCTGAGTCTTCAAGGTCACCCAGTCCGTGCGGTCCTGATTTCTCCAAATAATGTTCTTCCTCATCCTCGGAGCTTGGTGGGTCAAACGGCCCTTCGCCATAGTACACGGGCGGTCGCACGGGGAGGTCAGGGCGAAGCGCACGGGTCGCAGACGACTGAGTGAGAGTATCACTGACAGCCTCCTCGTCCCCGTTGTCAGACAGTCGTTCGTATGTTGGATTGGGCATGCGAAGCCCGTCTACAATACCAGTGTCGCGTGAACGGGCAACTTGAAGTTGCATGCTACTGCCAGATCGGTTCCTCTATTCATTATGTAATCATCGGGTCACGTGTATACGACAATGAAATTGGCACCACCTGAAAGGAAGGCAGAGGTCTCGATCGTACGCGTTGGCCTGCAAGCTTGGGTTACATTGGACGACAAAACATCATGACACCAGCACGACAAACCAGCTGGGACCCAGTATTACTGGTTTCTCAGGTGCGCAACTTTACTCTGCTGTGTACACTGCTCACCCTTGCCACTAGATAATTTCTATGCAGACGCTACATTACCTGACACTTTCGATCCTAATTCCGCCATTGCTCGCTGTTTTCGCGGACTCATCTTCTCTCATGTACGAAGGAGGGGCTGCCAACGTTGGTGCGTGATGCCCTTTTATGTAGCAAGCGTTCTCTTGGGACAATATGACATCATCAGGCATGGTCATGGACTGGCGAGAGATGGCGGGCCGACCCACTGTCCGAGGCATGCAAGGTGAAGAACGATGGAGCTCCTATTATGGTGCATGGAGTGGAGGTAAGCAAGTTGGCGGCGGATGGGAGGACGGCCGGTGGGACGGACGAGCAGACCCCATCAGAGGTTGGGTAATTGCGATTTGTTGGATGATCGCTTCATCAGCAGAGTACGTGTTTCATAATACGTCCATCCATTGTCTGACACCTCCATTGTACAGTATTTACTACTTGTACACCCTCATACGGCGACCGCGCTTCATCTTGGACTTTGCATTAACTCTAGTATTCAATCACCTCGTACTCACGACGTATTACTCGGCTTCCATACCGACTTCATTGTTCTTTTGGCTCGTCATGTTTACAGGGTCTGCCTGGACAGTGATATTCGCAGAGCAACTCTGCGTAAAGAGAGAAATGACTGAAGGACTGGTTATTTCTGCTCCGAGGGATGAAGCTGAAGAGATGGAGATGGGTGGGCTCCGACGTACAGACTAAGTGAGTGAAGTGCTTCTTTTACGAGATGGCCCTTATGACGGTTTCATTAAGCTTCCATAGATGGGTTTATATGTACCAGTTATTCCACATACTTCATTCACGACAACTTTACGGTGTGACTAAGACATCTACTAAACTTTCGAACCGACTGCACTTCCTAGCCACAAACTTTCCACGATCTATCGGAGGTGTCCATCTGCAGGTCGCGAAGCCCACTTCCACTAACCAGGTAAAGTCAAGTTCTACATTGCGTGTGCTGCCGCCACACAATGCCTCATGCTTCACCTGACTGTTCTCAGTCCTCATACACAATATGTGGCGTCTTTTTTCTTTCTTTAATTCACGATCCTTCCCGAAGACCCGAAAGCGCCTCTCACTCATATCCGTCAACAGCTCCGGAGACATGATTCACGAATTATCGCACGGATGATCCACACCATGAGATCACCAGAGGCAGGCGTCCTATGGTGTTCGATAACCGCGGAAACCGTATATATCCGGTGCCGCAAACCACAACCGAGTAACTTGGCCGCTCTGACCATACAATTCCGTACGTCAACCGGTCGGTATTCCGGCTTCAAAGTTTTAACTTTGACGTCGTTGACTCGCACTCGATAGATCAGTGATCGGACTATTTGTATGCCTACGCTTGCTTCCTGACAGCCACTCGGACGCCACTGGTACGAAGCTTCCTGCCTGTAAACGCATGTTTTAGCCACCATCGTAGCATCGCAATCATCACGATGCCCTCGCCGATATACAAGGTGAGGGAAAGGATTCTATGACTGAAAGGGGCAGCAGAAGGGCACAGAGATGCGTCACTCTTTACGTACGCGAGTTGTATCGACAACCACATTTGAACTTTGAGAACCAACGCCACGCTAGCGGAAACACTGCCCTTCCCGGGCATTCTAGACGGTCTACGTGGCGTACTGCCATGAGAGAGGCTTTAGTGAAAGTGGTAAGTTAGATATGCCGTCCAAAAAAGGATAATCGAGTGATTCACAACGAGCACTCAATGTGCTCACTCATTCGCAGTCAACAGAAAGTCATACTGGGTCACGGGGGCACAGATCTGGGCACTTACCATGTCAGAGAAAAGCTGTAGATGGGACCTAGATCAGCCTCGTGATTTTAGAGCAGGCCGGCTTATTGTCGTCCTAGAACATTCATGGACAAGTTCTATGGAATCATAATCATGGATATCCCAGATCAGTCCCATGAAATCTGCTACCCATATCCTACCCGCCTAGTTTAATGAGTGAAAGCTCCAACTAGTCGCCTGCGGTGGCGCATCGATATGAAGCTGGCATAAACCCATGCTGCATATTGCGTTTAGCATGTCTCCTCACTTTTCTGAAACCTTACCTGGCTTCGGTCTATGAGATGGCAGCCACTGATGATCGATGATCTCGTAGGGTATGCTGGCATTGATACCTAAGACACCCCAAGTACTAACTCGGGATGGGTCACTCCCTGCAAGAACAAAATATTGGTAGAGCCTGAGGATCCTTCCCAGGGCTTCTCGGGCCCGCACACGATTCGCCGCGATGTCAAGGACAATGGACTCACTTTTTCAGTAAACAATAGGGGAACACGGTATCTCACGAGATGACTCGTTTGTGAGAAAGAGAGGCTCCACGCTTTCATTGCCGCATGGGACCACTGCCCTCAGGCTAAAGTGCCAGCTTAGGCAGCAGTGTGGACAATTTTGAGTGAAGAAAATGACCTCGAGGCTCTTGTTGGGTCAACGGGGCTTCAAGCCTGTGGCGGAGTTGTCGCAGTTCACGCTAGTTTACGGCGAGGAACACAATAAACTTACTGTTCCTTCCGAGATCTGGGCACACGCGATCTGTCCTGTGAGCCTCATTCCAGGGATGTGGTACGTGGTCAACAGGATCCGAAAGTTTCGCTGCTACAGTATATTCCGATGAACTGTCACAGGCCACCCAAACCGTTCAAAGTGTTCCATTCCGTAATTTACACTTCATATTGAGGGTGAGTTCCCGGGAATTGGACGTTCAACGTTCAACGTTGACCCTTGGCTAGGGAGTCGACTGAGTTGGGCTTGGTATTCGTTGCTAAGACCCACAGTTTATCCAGGCGATATGATGTTGGTTCATTACGAGCACGAGTTGGCGGCCCGGCGGCTAATTATGGTATGTGGGCAATCGACCCTAATTGACCGCGGGGAAGGTTTCGGTCACGGTCGGGACTAGCAGGGAAAGGTTCAGCCTGACTGGTTGTTTGCTCGTTCACGTTGGAAGACAAATGGACAGCTGGGTGCAATCAACCAGGTGCAACCGGGATGATATTAAACCTTGGAAGAACTCACAAAGAAAAGCGAAAAAGCCGATCGCCTGAACTGAGATTTCGCCAAGTGGCGAACTAATTTGCCGTAATGAGGCATAACTCTCTGATTGTTCCGCACGTTCCACAGGGGGACCAACTTGTCGCAGGTTGTCATTCCCAGACATAAAGCTACACTGGCATCAACCCCACGCCGTCAACGTCGACTAGTACATAAAAAATCACATTTTCATTTGACAGGGATGGTAAACGTAAAATGAGAAGCGAGTGCGGTCGTTGGCAATGAGTCCCCAGGCCTACGCCGAGAGCTGGTTTCAGCAAGAGAAATGGTAAATATCGATGCACCTTATCTGAGTTTGCTTCCAACATTAAGATGAAGCACCCATTCTGGTGGCGGAATTGTTCCCCCTAATTCGCGCGCCTGGACGGCTATACTCATATTCTCGATTGCTCTTTTTTTTTCATCGGGAAGCCTGGAAGCTTACCGAGAAAGATCCCGTCATGTCTATGATACACGAGGCGCTTAAATGACTTAAAAGGCCGACGTGGCGGGACCATCTACTTCTCGTTTTCCCCCACTTCGCCAACTTGTGTACTCCAATGGACACTTTGAAAAATATGTTGTCCCCGCTGGGGATGAACACTAGTGCCATACAGGACACCCTGGTAACTGCCCACGTCATCTTTTACCACTGTCCCCGTTGACCCATCCGTCTGCCTAACAGAAACTTGTCGTCATCGGAGGAACAGTCGAAACAGCTAGACGTGCCTCTATTTCCGCTTGGAACGGTTTTGTTGACTGTACGCCGCCGCCGCCGTCCTACATCCAATTGCACTGCTAAGCCCCTCACTACAGCCTTCTTCCTAACTGCGCATTTCAGCCAAGAGGATTACCCATATGACTGGTGAGGAACGTTCGTGTCGCTCAGTGTATCCAGGAACTCACAATGGGGACTAGGTTGATGCACTGGCTCTCCAAGGCAAGTGGTGGTTTCGCACAATCCCAGCTCCCTGCACCGCTGATATCGGGCGTAGCAACCCGCGTGGGGGCGCAGTCGTGAATTTGAAATAACGACCCGTACCGTTAGTCGCAATGGTCTCACGCAGGCAACTACCGGGGACCTCGAAGATGAAGACGAAGTTGAAGATGAAGACGCTCTTGTACACGGTCGACGGAAACGCAAAGTGGCGTTTATGCCAAGTTTAGGTAGAGTTTACCATATATAGCCTCCGATGTTCGTAACGTTCTGATAATTTGTGGCAGACACCACTCACACCATCTATTACCGTGGCCATTGGCTTAGGGTACGTGTCTCCATTTAGGCTCTTCGGTAATGTCCTCGGAGCATAATCGTCTTATGTGGTTGAAAAGATAACGCGTACCAAACGCTACCCGGACTACGGTCACGGAGCATCTCTCAAGATCAGGTAAAGTCACTTCATCCATGCGAGGGCCATGGCTAAAAATGCTTCTAGTGTTGTCGCGCGCAATAATGATATTCTCAAGAAACTGGTCCTCGAAGCTAAGCGCGAGTACGAGAAAGATGCTGAGCACCGCGTTCATATCTTCATGGCTGATACGTGAGTTGCTAGTCCGATGATAGGAACATGACGCTTACGTGGACGCTTCCCTAGCACCTACGGCTGTTGGAGATGGAATGGAGCCCGCCAGAAACGCCCAATGAGCTCCATCGTCCTGCAACCAGGCGTCAAAGACATGCTTCTCGCTGATTGCAAAGACTTCCTGTGCTCAGAGGATTGGTAGGTGACATCTAGAACGTTTTGGTCCATCAGAAAACTGATTAATCTCCCAGGTATGCCGAGAGAGGTTGGTGGTTGTGACCTTGTGATGTCGGACCTCACCCAAGTCTTGGTTTAGGAATTCCATTCCGCCGAGGCTACCTCCTGTATGGTGTTCCCGGAAGGTACGTGAACGTCGTACATCTTTTATGCGGAGCACTGACGCGCCGCAATTCAGTGGTAAGACGTCGTTGATACACTCATTGGCGGGTGAGCTGGGATTGGACATTTATGTCGTCAGTCTGTCGTCGAAGGGGTAAGATTATTTATGGAGACCGACGTTCACGGACGACATTGACATGTTTCACCACAGGATGAGTGATAATACGTTGTCAACATTGATGGGTCATGTACCATCCAGGTTAGTGTCTGGGTGTCCTTTGACCGGCCCGTATTTACGTGCTTTGCAGATGTATTTTGCTTCTTGAAGATTTGGACGCTGCGTTCACGCGCTCCGTCAGTCGTGATGCATCATCAACTGGTGCACCCACGGCCTCTACATCAAGCAGCACCACCAACAGCAATAGTGATACTAACGACGGATCCACTTTGAGTTTAAGTGGTCTTTTGAACAGCCTTGATGGTGTAGCTGCGGCAGAGGGCCGGTTAGTACTTGGTCAATGTGGAAGCTGCGCGCACTTCGCTAACGTGTACATCCCCTTAATCTTAGCCTCTTGTTCGCAACTACTAACCATATCGAGCGTCTCGACCCTGCACTGAGTCGACCAGGGCGTATGGACGTCTGGGTCAACTTTACCCACGCTACCAAGTGGCAAGCCGAGGGCATTTTCAAATGTTTCTTCCCCAGCAAACCTGCTCCATCGCCGTCGCCAACAAGTTCAGAAATCAACTTACAAGACACGGTTGACGTCTCGCAGCAGAACCTCCCTCTGCCCAAGCGCAGAGCCCCAGCGCATGCCATTCCGGTATTGGAAGAAGCTGAAATTGCTGAACTTGCTAAGCGTTTCGCAGACGCCATCCCTGAGGGCGAACTTAGTGTGAGTCCCATTTTGGTATATATTTCTTACCCCCGGGTTCTCATGCTGTCGTAGGTGGCGGCGTTGCAAGGATACCTCTTGAAGAATAAAGTCCGCCCGAAAGAGTGTGTTGAGGAAGTCGCCGAATGGTATATATCGCTCGTGTTCCGATGACGTCCAAATAATGACTGACACTTCCTCAGGATAATTCAGGAACGTGAGACTCGCGAGAAGCTCAAGAAGGAAAAGGCTGAGGTATGTTGACACGCTCCGGTGACAAACGACGGCTGACGTTTTGCTAGCGCGAAGCCAAAGAAAAGAAGGAGGTATGGGTGGCGTCCCAGAATCATCATTATGACGGCTTGCTGACCCTCGACCCGTAGGCTGAGGAGAAAGAACGTAAAGAGGTGCAGTAAATTCCTGTCCATCTCAAATCTCCATGTCCACTCACAATTACCTTGCAGAAGGAAGAGAAGGCTGCCAAGGAGGTAAATTCTTTCATGCCCGCTTTTGAGCACCGCTGATTTGTGTCGCCGATGCAGCAAGAGGAGAAGGAGGCTAAAGAGGTTAGACTAGCAAGTCTCATCATCTCATCCTAACTCATCTCACAGTCCCAGAAGCTTGACAGAAAGGAGAGATCCAAGTCTAAGAAGGCTCACCGTGCAGAGGCCGCCTTGAAGCTCGAGGCTGCAGTCAGCACCTCCGGCACTAGCACGCCCACTGAGACCATCATCCCCGTGACTCATACAGAATCCTCCTCCTCGGAGTCGGATAGTAGCAACGGTGGAATTGAAGCTGACACCGAGGAGAGTCTCACGTCAGAAGAGGAGCCAGACAAGCCAGCAGGCTCCACCACCGAAACCAAGGAACCCACGAAGGAAAAGTGGGTCGCCGTTAAGGGTCAACAGACGTCTTCAGAAACCTGAGACTCGGGCTTGATCTAACTCTGGGCTGTCGTCGTCAACGTCGTGCTCCCTGATCGATTTGGGTCTTTGTGCCATCGCGAGTGCTTCCAACTGTGGCTCCCTTGTCCGTACGTTCCAGACCAATCCAGTAGCCATATTTTTGGTAGTTCAGTACTTCATCTTAGGTACATATATTACTACCTTTTGCGCTCTTAGCTTCCATTCTCTTAGATATTGTGTAGCTGGCTGAATCCTATTTGCAACTGTCACTTATGCTTGCTCAGTGACATGGCGCCACCACTCCGAAATTGAAATGTCTGGCCAAGTCTGCAACAACGGGAAGCTACAACAATGGGTTAAACCGTCCAAAACCACCAAGATCTATATCGGCTTCAAGTTGACATCAGACAACGTCTTGAAAGCCTCCTTATAAGCGTCCAAAAGGGCCTTCACTCTCGTACGCTCCGCCACTAACCCCTCGTCTTCATTCAACAACTCCGCAAATAACTCTGGTTTGTACAGCGTCGCCACGAGCCTGTTCTGGACTTGCTGCGTCGAATGGTTCACCAGAAAATGCATGATCGCTTTTGGAATGAGGTCCTGTATGCTCTGCCGAACGATGGAGAAGTAAGACGCAATCAACGACCGTATGAGAGACGTCTCCATCTCCTCTCGCTGTGTCATCTGCGAGCCGCTGTCGCAAGATGAAACCTATATGAAAAAAAAAATTACCAAAAGGCGACCGAATCAGCCCTGACCAAGTAACTAGTACTATGTGTACTAGGATCACACGTCCGGTACTCACAGCCTCGATGTGTTTACCCAGGCTTCTCATGTCATACGCCGCGTTATTACCGTCCAACGTTCGTTTGCCAGCCATCAACCCGGTCGGGCCCGGGGCTTCAGCGCTCGACATGTCGCGACCTGTGGGTAGAGGCGCCGTGCCAGCATGTGAACGCTCAACGCTCGATCCGGCGATAGGACCGGGTCCATTCTGACCAAAGAAGTAGTTTAGGAAAGTCTCGCGTGCGGTGTGTGGTGATGTTCCTGGTGCACCAGGCTGAGCGTGAGATTGCGATGGTGGGAGCACGGATGAGTGCCGAGGACCATGGTGGGGCTTTGATGAAGACTTCGTAGGGGCAGCGGCTGCAGTGGTGGAACCTGTAGTGCGTGTGCGATCGTGGAGAGTCGACGACACGGATCGTCCGTCACGGGATGAAATGCCGTTGACACCCGTCACTTCCTCGCTGGACGATTCATCGCCGTCTTCAGGCATCGGAGCGCCATTTGTCAAGTCAGTGCTGATTGGCTGAATACCTCAAAGCCAAACAGGACACACGATGACAGTGGAGGTTCAGTTCAAATCAGCTGGGGTGCATCGGAAAAATTGTAGGGCTTACGCGTGAGGGAATTGATGGCCTCGGAACTGGAGACGTCGCCGCTTGTGCGGCTGCCGCGGAACCCGAGATGAATGCAGGATGGTTTGTGTTGATGTACGCGGCTTGGATCTCGATGAGGCTTTGCGCATACTCGGACGTAGGCCCGAGACGTTCGCGCAGAAGTTCAGAAACACATTCAATAAGCTGCGCATGGAGACGAGGGAAACGTTCCAATTCCTATGGTCGGGAGGATTTGAGAATGAACGAAGGGAAGCTTAAATTGCAACCTTACCATGCTTGTACAGTTGTGACATATTTTAACCAGTTCCTCATAGACGAGCTCTACACAGCGGAGACTCGGAGGTTCTAGCAATTTTATTTGCGGCTTCACCAATAGATCGAATGCCGCTTCGGGAACGAATAGGCTCGGCCGTGGACCAGTGGAGTTTCGTATTGCTGTTCGGATGTCTTGGCTATCCAAACCCGCTGAGGAATCTAAGGAAGCGAGTGCGTGGCCGAAGACATCATTAAAGATATAATATATCCGAGCGCCACCAGACAATTCCTTTGTGGACATGTCAACTTTGGTACCTTCGATGGATGCCACGAAGTCATGGGCAAATTGGTTCATAAGGCGGAGAACCAGTGCGCCTTGCTAGAAGACAGTTGTTAATTGGCAGGAGCTCAAATCACAGTTGAACCCACCTGGTTTTTGTCGCCAAAGATTGCAGCATCACCAAACGAGTTGAGCTCTTGTTGGGCTTGACCCATCAGCGTGTTCAAACGTGCTTTCATATCAGGGAGCTTGTCCCGTATATGATTTATCAAGACCTAGACCATAGCTTCCAGATGAGCTAACGATCGTCCAGCGTCACTTCAACCCACCTGGTTCAGTGTCCTGGCGAGATACTTGGTTCCGTTCTTATGCGCGATATTCCGATACGCAGGATGATTCTTAAAAAACTCGGTCTCCGAGTCAAGAGCATCAGGCATGCTCTTTTCCGAGATAATATCCTGCTGGCTACGGTTGACGACCCCGATGAAGCCTAGTTTCAAGGGATAGACGCGTCCCGTGAGAATATCGAGTGCATTTGTGCCAGCATCCATAAGGTCAAGCTTTGTCAACACGCCTAACGTACGCCGTCCTTGTGGGTCGACGGATCGCGCGAGCTTGAGCGAATCCGAGTTGGCGAGATCAACATTGGCGGGAGAGACTGCAAGAATGACGCTTCCGAAAATTATTAGACACATGTCAAGAGGCGACGAGCCAGATATTCACCTGTTAGGTTTGAAGATGTACTCCGTTACCAGGCTCCTGATCTGTCGCTCTATATCACTTGGCTGGTCGCCTACCGGTATCTTCATTGTACATTAGCCCGGTGATACAGTCGTTGGTCGCACATAGCGCAAACTGACCTTTGTAAGACCAGGCAAATCTACCAACGTTAAATCCAGAACATTGGGGCTATATATCCGTAGGGATATCGGCAGCTTGCTGATACCCTTGTTCTGCCCCGCAACACGAAAGGTCTCCTGCTCAATCTCCCGCCGGACTTCACCGAAATCAGTGAAGCGCTTGTCAACATGGAGAAATTGTGCCCATTCGGTGTAGGCTGGGGGACTCGTGGAGGGATCCGGAACGGGAGTGTGGATGAGTTGAAGGACAAGGGGTCTGCGTGTGACGATGCCCTGACCACGAGGAAGGAAATCTCGCCCAACAATGCTAGTATGCATCTGAATTCCGATTCACGACAGAGAACGAAAACAAAGACCCACTTTTCTAGTACGCTAGATTTGCCCGCAGACTGACTGCCAACCTATCAAACACAATGAATCAATCACCAATTAAGAGGCCTCTCGGCCCCAGCTCAAACTCATAACTCACAACAACCAGCTGGGGCATGTCCAGCTCACCGCCTGCGCAATATAACAGTCACCCGCTGCCCAGCACCGTGGCTATGAATGTGATTGGTCGTACGCACCAAGATTGCTGAAGGTGTCTTGCAGACGGTTGACGAGCTTGATGAGGTCCGAGTCCATCGTGTCGATAGTTAACCTGCGCTGTTGATTTACAGACAATGTTGGTAGGAAACGGCACACGGATAAGCGAACGTCTTTAGTACCAGACGCGTGCCGTACGAACTCCCAGCCTCCGCCAGGAGGCGCGTCGTCACGGCCACCTCAGTTTGGTCTTGTTTGGATTTATGGGTGCAGCAGACTAGTGTAGTATCAACCTCCTTATATTAAGCTTTAAGCACCGTATGTACAGCTTGGTATAAACTTTGAAAACATCTCTCTCAGACATCTCAGAGGAAGTAGCGAGCGAGTTCTATGATAGAAAGGATCGTGTTACAGGCATCTCTCTATCATAATCTAGCTTGTCACGACCTGATGTCCGTCTAGATTGCTTTGGCTTTCACCAATCCTATTTCCGAAAATTGTGAGATCAAGTAACCAACAACCAACGATGTTTCTACTCACGGTCAACCTCGGCAATGGAGCTGTTGAGGATCTCTTTCTGCATCTTCTCATCCTGGAGATCGGCCATGACTTTCGCGATGATGCTCTTGGAAAGCTCGGCCTGCTCGCTCTCCTTCTGTTGCTGCTCGTAACGAACCCAACTGTCGAGGACAGACTTAACCTCAGAAGCCAAAGCAACATTTTGGCGCAGCACAAAAGCATCTGCCTCGAGCTGGGCAGTCTCCTATATCATAGAAAACGACATGTTCGTGTCAAACCGGAACCCCCGCATCAAGTGTACCAACTCACCTTCGAGAGAGCAAAGAGAGCCTCCGTGAGGGAGACAACGTCTTTCATCTGTTCAACAGAGCTGATGCGGTCTTTCACGGCCTGAGTGTGCTCGGCGCGTGCGCTTTCGAGAACATTCTTGATCCGCTCAATGTTAGCGTTCGCCCAATCACGGTAAGGTTCCCGAACGAGCTAGCCAAACCAACGGACACGTTATATCCCCGCTGACTCCTGTTAACACCGCAAAGCATACCTTGGCAATGTAAGTGAGGAGAATGAAGGTTCCAACCGCGACAACAGTTTCCTCATTCACGACGTAGAGCTCTTGGGAGATGGCAGTCGCGAGGAGACCCGTACCGAGGATTGCAGAACCAGTTTTGGTGATGAGGCTGGGAGAGGAAGGAAGGCTATTGATGATTTCGGAGGCTCGCTCTGATGGCGGGGGAGGTGCTGAGCTCATGGCACGACTGCATAAAGAATGTTATTCCTATCTCTGGACTCGATGGATGGACATACGCATTGACGACGCGGGCGAGGGTTGGCACCGCGCGTGACCGGGCTGTAAAAAGTAGAGAAATCAGTTCCGCAACATAAAGCTTGTCTTCTTCAATACGAACCCGACGCCTTGAGCGTGGTGAGGGCAATCCTGGACGCCATTAATGTTAGTGGAAGACGGAGAATGCGAACAACTTGTCTTCGTCCTTGAGCACTTGCAACGTCGTGGGAATAAAAATATTCCGACTTGCCACGACCGAGCAAATTATGTAAGCGACCACTTCCCCGAACCAAGCGCTACTACTAGTAGCTAGTACTACACCCTTCGAAGCCTCGGTGCGATACGCGCAAGACATGCGCCAGAACCCACATTCGATGAGCCAACGAACACATCGCACGCGCCTGTGATGCTTCTGCGCAGTACATCCAATATAATTCTAACGGAAGGTTTCCAGGTGGATCAGCATATCTTTTGGTTGCTTGTTAGGCGTCACTTGTCCTCTATTTCCGCAACAGCTATTCGCCTTCGTTATCTCCTTCCGACTGTACGCAACTGAACGTCCATTATGCGTTCTCTGTTGGGTTGTTCCTACAGGCATTGCGACCATGTTCCGACACAGCATCAAATGTTGATCCAGTCGGTGGGCCTCTACACCGCTGACAATAACAATACGTCAACCCTCGCCCCATCTTTGTCTCCATCTTGCCTTTGCCAAAATCGATGTTCTCAGCCTACAAAGCAAACCTTGTTGCATCGGACTTGCGATCATCTCGAGGACCTTCTTTCGACTCTCAACACGTGGCCCATTTACTGACTCTCGCATCCTCTCAACCTCCGAGAGCTTCTTCAGCCACAAACAAGTTTTGTAACAGCGACTTGCGGCGTAAGTCTATAAACAGCTGCAGCAGCATGGACTACGGCCCTATCTTTGGTCCATAAAAGACACAGCATTGATTTGCTGTTCTCACGTATTTCAAAGAGACACAAAGCCATACTTTGTCCCTTGTTTTCAGCTCCAGTCAGCTACATGGCAGAACAACCATCGTCTCTTCATGTCTATAGAATCGGCGGTCTCATGGGTGACGACAAGGTCGTTAAAGCAAGAGATAAAACGACGAGCTTGTGAGTATCCGTTAGCTTTTCTTCATCCTTCCGTGAGTTGTATGGCTATCTCGTAACTAACAGGTGTCATAGATACTACCTCAAAGGCTCCCGGCATGCTACGCAATGGAGATTTTCGCTGCATGCTAATGGACCGGACGGTGCCCTCATCTGCCGGGTTTGTTCTGCCTATGTAGGACCACCGACGCTATGTGGCCTACCACCAGGACCCATTCTGATCACCATGGTCTCGGAACGGCGATCCATTCCCATAGAGAGACGGCGTGGCACCCCTGAAGGAACACGGTGGTTCCGAGGGCCCAACCACAAGGAGTACCGCTGGCAGTCCAATTCGCATCTTTGGCGGAACGAAATGCAGGTGCGTTCGTGTTGTTGTGAAGCAGGTGATCTGGACGCTGTCACATACTGCGGACTCTTTGTCAGTGCTTTGACGCGCAAGGAGACGTCGTGGCAACTTACCGTACCACTGCGATGGCCATGTCCAAGGATGGCGAGCTGCTCATTTATCCGGTACGAGATACGTGCGTTACTTGGTGTACTTTTGACGTACCCACAAAGACCCCAGACTGGTCAATTCATGATTGACCTCTTAGTCGCTACTAGCCTTGCAATTCGGACACCGGATAATTAAAAATGGCTGGATTCTACGATTAACATCCCTTGTGAGTGTAAAGACATGGCTTCGTTACTTTCCTTGGTTTGTAATACCATTATTTACAGAAGTTATGCCCTGCGTTTTACGTGCGTAACAGTCAGTATCACACGGCAAGGGGATTCCTGTTAGCGTGCTTCGGATGACTTTCTATTTTCATCGTGGCCATGACTACAGAAGGTGGTTTGGGAGTGTTGGAATGTTAGCAACGGACGCGCCTACACCTCCCCCTTGCTACTACACGCGTCTCACAGGTAACTTATGGTATTTGCGCTGAGCTTTTACGTAAGGGTCGGTAATTTATTGGTAGCGTCGTCGCATTCATTCGGGAGCATCAGTGAAGGAACCTGATCCTGCGGCTTGCTACGGGCTGCGGGTCCTTGTTCGGGTTAGTGACCTCTTTGTAGCCTCTTGGCTAGTCCTGTCGGTTTCTTAATAGACGACTGAGAGCAGTGTTTTCCTCTGAATTCAATCCCCCGTACATCGTTTTGTGTCCCTAAAAGTGCGACGTAGTACGCGCGGAGCACCGACTCAAGCTATCTGTTTCACTTGGACCACATCTACTAGTAACTTGAAGTCGTCTTTCTCACATCCAGGCTTTGCAGTCTCTGCACAGCGGTCGTTATAAATAAGTTTCTAAGTCACCACTAAGTTGAGACCAACCATATATACCTCTAGCAGGCTGTCTCCCACTCTAGCATACCGTCTGCTCCCAGGCCTCCCAGTCTACCCACGATTGACTCCTGCCACATGCCAATGTTTGTTGGTCTCATCGGTCAGCGCTGTCAGCCGTAGCGGTGATCAAGACCTGATCGGACTGTCCTCCCCTCATATCCGACGAGATGACCGTTATTCATTAGCATAGGCTACAACGTCCCTCGAGAACTCAATGGCAAGCCCTTCCTCCTGCCCTCCGAGGTTCGGGGTCGGCCGCCGGCGTGAGTATGTGTTCGCCTCAAACCCGTACCCCCAATATCAGATCCCCACCTTTCACCTTTTCTCAAGTCTCGACAGGGGGCGTCCACAACCGGGAGCTCGGCGGTCGGCGGTCAGGCGTCATGCGTATACCCCTAATGGCACACAGCGCCCTCGTACTAGCCAGTCGAGACCTTCGAACAGAAGCAAGAAGCAGGACAAAAACAGGATGCTATATTGAGAGCTTCTTGATTGACGCCAGGTGAGTATTTTCACGTGGCCCACTGGTACACGCCCAGAAGTCTGCCTTTGTTTCCTAAAAGACAACTTCGACGGAAGAACCCAAGGGCGCAGCAGCACTAGCAACAGGTGGTGTTTACCCGCATCCATTTCTGTAAGACGGGGCATCAACCGCATCTCATCTTGTGCCCTCCAAGTATCCCTTGTCGTGTGTTGGTATACTGCGAATGCAGAAGTCAAACTCGGATGGTATGGCAAGCGTGGAACGTCCTCTGTGTTTTCACATCTACAGGATCGGGGGTCTTTGGGCTGAGGATAAGATCGTCAAGGGCGAGGATAGAACAACAAACAGGTGAGAATTACGCTTCATCATGGCGTTGTGGGTCTCGTTCGATAGCCCCCCCGACTGGTTTTGACCGAGATTTAACCACAGATACTTCTTGAGAGGCACCCGATCTGTGGCAAACTGGCAGTTCACGTTACATGTTGGGAGTTCCAACGGAGCTCTCGTCTGCCGTGTTAAATCACCGTACGTCGGCCCACCCCTGATGCAGACCGATCCGGAGCCCATCATCATCACCATGGCTTCTGAGCGTCGACCCACCTATATCCGTCGGGGAAGCGGCGCCACCGATGGGACTCACTTGTTCAAGGGCCCAGACGACAAGGAGTATCGCTGGCGTCCAAGTTCGGGTTTATGGAGGCACAAACTGCAGGTTCGTCAACGACATCCATGAGAAAGGTTGGTTGGGACATAGTCACGTACTTCTTCAGTGTTTGGACCCCCAAAATCAGGTCATGGCAACTTACCGGGTTACAATACTGGCTGTATCTAAGGATGGCGAACTCTGTGTTAACCCGGTACGATGGACACAGGTTATTTGGTAATTGGTTGATACGCTGACCGAGATGACAGCGTGGCCGCTTCATGATTGACCTACTAATGGCCACCTGCCTCGCGATGCGGACACCTGATCACTAGGCCGGGGTGCTGAGCTTCTTGAGTTTTCGACTCATGCTGGCATTTATTGACCGGCATGACAGTGGCACTTCTTGCTTGCGCTGTCATCATTTGCGCAGGTCCTAACGTTCGTTCGCCCTCCGTTCTCCTGTCTTTCTATGGCATTCGTATAGGTCATCAGTAAACGTAGCGTTCCAAGGCATCACTGTATTCGTTTTCCTCGTGTGTACTTAGTGTAATCCGCCGTTAGTTCCCGTTCAGCGTTCGGACCCGGGCTAGAAACCCGCTGAGTGAATCTCCAAAGTTGCAATGGTCGAGTCCGCTGCGGTCGGCAATTGAACAAAGCGGCATAAACAACCTGAAGAATTATCACATTCGATCAACATTCGGTGGGACTGATGAAAAATACTGCAGAGCGGGAAACGTCATCTAGAACAACAGGCCGAGTTTGCACCTTTACCACACATGACGAAACTCCTTTCCCCGAAATGTCTTCCCCAACTCGAACAACGTCGACAGCTGACTATCCTCGGCTTCATTCCTCCCAGACGACATGTCGAGAAAGCGTTTTCGGATGGTTTGCACTTGCTGGATGTCCAGTGTGACCGCGTCAACATGTGGTTTGGCCAATGGCAACGCGATTGCGTGGACATCGGGACGTTTGATCTCGGAGGAGGAATTAGATCGGGCGGGTAGGTCTACTCTTTCTGCTCGACAAAAATCGTCCAAAGGATCGTCGCTCAACCTCGTTCCGCCTTCCTCGCTTTGTCGAACAGGGTTGAAATCCAGCCCTGCGTCTGGTGGCAAGACTTGATATGTACGAACCTGTGCATATTGTGCAAACGTGATCTGCCTTGGTACCTTGACCTTGCTAGCTGCACTCTTCACGATCGATATCGTCATACAGGGGTCCCGAGGCTTTGTGTCTGCACCAGGGAAACAAAAACGTCTGGTCGTCGGCGGGGGATTGGTGAAGTCGATCGTGCGGACGGGCGCTATTTTCTCTTCAGGACGAGTGTCTGGAATCTGCGTGGGTGGATTGTAGACGGGTTCGGAAAGGGCAGGAGGCGGTTCGGTAGGAGGTTCATTTTTGAAGCTGAGTTGAGGACCCGCAGAAGAACGATCGTGGGCGAGATTATTTGGTTTGATCGGCGATTCCGTGACACTTGCAGCGCGACCGAGAGCATCTAGCTCAGAGCTGCACCTCCAGCCGACACCGATATCGTTCACCAGAGGGTGATGAATATCACGAAGCTCGAGAAGCTCGAGTCCGGACACCTTCGCTCCATTCGCAGGTTTCCTGCCCTCAGAACTAATATCATGTGGTTTGGTTGGCGGCTCTGCGACATTCGCACCGCGAGCGAAAACATCCAGCGCAGAGCTATGCCTCCAACGGACTCCGCTATCATCCACGAAAGGGTCATAAGCATCAGGAAGCTCGGGTCCTGACATCTTCTTTGCCCCACTCGCAGATTTCCCTCCCTCGGGACTTAAAGACGGATCAAACCTAAGCCTACGTTTTTTCCTTGGTCGACGAGGATTGCCGTCTCGATCGAATCCTGAGAATACGATGGAACTAGTTGGTGAGTCGAAATAGGTTCGTTCGCGTTTGCGTTTCTGCAAGACGTTCGGTGGGGTACTTGGTGGGTCGGAGGCTTGGGTTGTTGGTGGTTCCTCAGGGCCATGGGCCGGTAGGCAAAGTTCGTCGGGCTCCGGTGCGAGAACGAGTAAAGGTGAAACGCTGCGGGGCAGCTTATACGGGGGTCCAGGGACGAAGCTGTCTGTGAGTAGGGTATTCAGTTACTAACATCAAAGCACGACGGAAATCGGTCAATCCCGCAATGATGAGCAGGGAACCCGAAGCAGTGCTGATTGTATAAAACGCCCTACCGTCAAGCACGTAATCTGCTATAGGCACTCGAAAGGCTTCATCGACGCAATGTACGATCCACCCCGCATGTATCACCTACGGCGAGCAAAGCGCATATATGCGTCGTTTTCATTGTCGCAAAGACTCAATATATGCGCACCGTAATTGATCTCGAGGCGAGTGTCGTCACCCATTCATCCACGATATCTATCGCAAAAAAATACATGGCTCGTGAGCCGGTTCCCGACTCGGAGGATACTTCTCCTCCATTGGCGACTATGGCGACTGTTGAACGCGTGTATCCTATATTTTTCAATCACTCTACACTTACCCCATTTCTCTATCACAGATTTTGGGACACAGTGGCTGAAATATGCTTTGATACGATGGATAAATCCGCAATCAGAACTAAAACGTCGCCATGAGGTGCTCACCGGATTCTGCGAACAAGGGGACCTGTTCGGAGCAACTGGTTGCTTGGATACCCAGTAATCTCTTCAGAGAACTAATCATGGAATGTACGAGCTTCTTGGTGTTGATCGAGATGTTGATTGAGGCCAGAGGGAGCGAAGTCGATACAAGCTGCGGACTTTCAAATTGAGGTTAGAGGCTCTGGTAACACCAGCCTGAGAGTCACCTGGCATTATATTGAGCTGGCAATTGAGCGTATATATTGATACATGGCTACTCAGTGCGGATATACGAACAAGTGAATGAAATGTTAACCACGCGTTGACCGTGCGCATGATATATATGATGATTGGATCGCGGACGTCCGTAAATCCCCCGGCCTGCCAGCGCATATGCCATACCAATAATAATCTGAGCCATGCATAGATCAACTATAAGAGCGCCAAGGGCTCCTGTCGCGTATGTGCACATTGTCTGGCGTCCGTGGGACCTCCGTTACTGTTTCTAAACCCACCGGTGTCCGTGACCTGCCCCCATTCCCTGCTTGCCACATCTGTTCAAGCTCAAGAGCCTCCACATCTGTTCTGAGACTTTCTCTCCCATTCCCGTCCTCAGCGTGATCACCGTCCCCGCCCTCACTTATAACGGCCAACTTGATGACCCCACCTGTGAGCCCTACCATCCTACCCTTCCCCTTCCTGGAACTCCTCCTTGACCGAGACCCAAATTGATCCCCACTCCCACTGCCTGAAGCACCCGCACTCTGGCTCTTACTCCACCACCCCGGCTGCGCATCATCAAACGCCTCAAGTTGTCTATCCACTTCTGCGCTGAGTGAACGTGGAGTATACGAACGCCCTTTGAGCCCTCTGACATTTAGAACGAGGCGTTGGCCCCCGATGGAGAGGAGAGGGAGGGAGAAGCTGGAGATCGGTCGGGATGGAATGCAGGTTTGAAGAAGGAGACTTACTCACGTTAAGGATAGCAAGTTTTTTGGACTCTGCAATGCGTCAAAACAAGCAGAACACATGAACACGAACCCCAGGAGAAGAAGCACGAAAGACCCACGTTAGCGTAGAGAGTCCTTCAGGATCAAAGACAAAACCCGTCAGCTGTTCGCCGGGATGCAAAATATGTAAGGCAACGCTGAGATCCAAACTCACCAAGTTACAACCGTGAACCACTCATAGAAGATGCTGACGACATAAAATGTCACAGCTACACCATTGCAAACGCCCCTGATCAGGAAATATACGCATGGGGTAGTTCAACCATTGCACCTCACCATCACGAACGAGCAAATGGACTAGACCTGATGGGTACAGATGCCGACACTCTTGTGAATGTCGTCGAAGACTCCGCATGGTGAGCCAAAACACGGAGGAGTCAAGTAGCAAACTGGTGTTAAGAGAGTACGCAGGTCAGTTCAGCGACTCTCGCTGATTTGGGGCGTTGCATGCACCACGGAGGGCAGACTATACCTTGCGCCACAGAGTAGCCACTTGACAAGGTAGGGTGTGTGTTAGCCATAGAGGTCGGGCCGTATGGAGGAGCACTTACGACGTATGCTGCATATGTAGCATGCCGAACCGCGGGAAGAGTCAGACATGAGTCGGAACAATGCTCGGAAATGAGCTCACGTACGAGGGATTACTCCCACACAGATGCCGATGAGATCCAAGTACTGGAATTGGTGGACTAAATTGGGGATTGGAGACGTGCAGAGTGTAGTAATGCCGCAAGTATTCAGTCAAAACCAGCATGCGTGCATATACCCGGACTGGTAAGTCCTCGGACAGAACGAGACAAGTTCGACGATACGCACAACTCTGATTCTTCGTGCTGATTGCGACCATGGTGAGTATGAGGAGGAGATAAACGCAATAGGCACCAATGAGGATTGTGGCTACGCGCCTCTGGCAGCCCCATATGGCCCAGGCGCGGAGGAGGACAAGAACTAGGATGTGAAAATCAAAAGGGGGAAGGTAGGCTCGTTAACTATTTGACTCAACTGTGTATGGACTCGGCAGCTAGAGTCATGAAGATAGATATAAAGAGGTTGAATCGCTGACATAGCTGTTCAGTGAATAGTGAGTAACGCATCGTGCCAAGAGCTAGCAAAAAATTGACCGGACTTACGTCTTGGGAATCATGTACTATCCACCCTGTCTCTACGACGTGTATGAAGGTCTGGCCAAGAAGATTCCCGTATCGATTAACAAGAAAGGTGACTTTGGTGATAGACCATGGTGCCTTCCAGATGAACCTGACCTATAGGCTCGTCGTAGCAGTCAGATAAAACGGAGGAAAAAGTGTGTTGGACGCACCTCCTCGTCCAAGGTCAAGATATAATCATACACGAGGCACGAATAACCAGCAAGGCCAACTGACCTGTAATCTGTTTAGACAAAGCGAACTGCGTGGGGGAGAAGAATGTCAATGGGCTCACTTCCGTATCCAAAGGTCTTGAAGAAATGATTGGGGGAGTGACATACGCCGATTTGGTGGGCAATCAAACGTGCTCGTATCGGCTTCAGTGGCAGAAGGAAGTTGAGAGTGGAAAATACAGGTGCAATTGGGACCTTGCTACAAGTTGCCAGATGATGATCAGAGGCGGGTGTTTGTGGGTCGTGCCAGTGCACTGTGGGGCGGGGTGCGACTGACTAAAAACCTAGAACAGTACTATTTGAAGCGAGAACTGGTCAATCTACTGACAAGTGAAACCTAGGGTGACAAGCAAAGGCGGGATTATTGGACCTATCATGCACATCAGTGCACTGATCAGGCCTTCAGCTTCAGGTATCATCGACATCGTCAGGATCATATCGCTAAAAGTAAATTGGCAACAAATTAGTCGTAGATCTTGTTACGTCACTTTTACATCCCTTTTTGTTTTAGCTAACCCGAAGGCCGAAGCGCGCATCCGCGTTTGCTCTGTCCACGACTGTCGCTGCAGCGCTTAACCTTGTCCACATCTTACTCCAACGTTCTTGATCAACGGCCAACCTTGCAACCACGAGTACTTTTCTAGGACCTGTAACGCTGTCGGAAAAGACAACTACAGGACAGAAAATCCACTAAACTGAATGAAGGTGCCACTCTCATAATTTCAAAAAAGTCAGCCGTCAATATTTATCCTGTCGTCGTGCCTCGCTTCACAACTAATAATTTCGACAGCCGCCGATCCAGTCTCTGGCTACACTTCAGCCTCTGGTTACACGCCATGGACATAACCTCAAGCCTATCTGCAAATCGCCTTCCTCACAACAACCTCTCCAAAGCCTCGAAGGCTCAACGCTCATCGGAGAAACATCCCATCGAAGACTCTTCAACTATCAAGACCAAGGTATGCTACACTTCCCACTGCTCGCCTTCCCCAGATCTCGGTGACTGACAGCATTCTTAAATCATCAACCTGGTACCTGACCCTTCCTTCCCACTTTCTTGCAACAGCCTCCTGCACCACCACAACGCAGTGGGCCGCGATATAAGGAAAAGTAAGTTTGTCCATGGCCTGCAGCCTATTCACTTTAGCTTTCTCAACCGGGCTCCACTTCCCCACTTTCTTCTACTTTAACTAGGTTTCAGGCCCTTAGAGAAAGATTTGACCAAGTCAGTGCGGTATGTCAGCACATTCTCCCTGACATGTTCCGCCAATTTGCAACTTGCTGACGCCACCCACATACTAATCGCCTATTGTAACATGATACGCTTTACAATTTAGCTCCACGAAGGGTATGAACGTGATCTCGAACTTGCGAACACTCGCATACGAAAAATCCAGGCCGAGAATGAGTATGTCTACTCGCCATTTCTCCCCACTTCTGCGTCATTGACACCATGGATTAATCGTTACCTTCTTCTTCCTTCTCTCGATGAACTGGGAAACACGAAATCAGTCTCCTACTCGATGCTATTAGCATAACAGTCCCCGCCACCCCCTCCCTTATGCACCTTATTCGACCTTCGCCCACGGGGACGTCCGCTTCAATGCCAATGACGTCATACCAGCCCGTTAATAATCACCACAGCAACGGACACGGACACGGGCATTCGAGTGCGAACGGGAGGTATCATGATCGTGAAAGGGAATACGATAGAGTCGAGGTGAGCTTTGTTCCCGTCAGCTTTTACTACCGGCTCTAGGCGGTCTACTGATGGATTCGACCCTGTGGTGAGCAGCCGAATGACCCCTCGGCTCATGAACCGAGCGTCAACGGACGTCCGACGTAGGTTCTACACGTCCGAGTTATTTAAATTGCATCTTCTGCTGTGTATCACAATTATTTGGGGACCTAGATATCCCCCAATCAGCTAAAGCCCATGCAGAGTTTTGGCGCTGGTTGGGGTGGCTGAAGCATTTGTTTAGCGCTAATAGAGCTGACTTCCTGACCGAAAGTGACTTCCATAAAAAGGTATCATATGTTTTTCTTCTGCACCAAGCCGAGCAACATCGTTCGTAATTTCTGAGCCCCACCTCTGGTGAGCTCGAATCCCGATTTGGCTACACCTTTGAAAACACTCGGATAAGAACAATCGCGTCAGTGCTCCACCGCACTGCTGGCAGAACTATGATGCTGCCAACCGACTCCTGGCAGACTGATGATGGACATGGACAGCGTGGCACTCTGTGGCACTGGCCTGCAGCTGCGCATGGTGATAAGGGCCCCAGGTGTCATCGCGACAAATATCGAGGCCACTGGGTGTAGTAACAGTACAAGCTAGAGCAACTAGATCACCACCCTAATCACATTAAGAGCGGTTTACTGACAGTTCAGGTTACATGCTGAGGGTTCCGATGGAGCTCTCGTCTGCCGTGTTGAATCACCGTACGTCGGCCCAGACCGGGGCTCGTCATCATCACCATGGCTTCCGAGCCACCTATATCCGTCAGGGGTGCCATCGATGGGACTCAATCGTTCAAGGGCCCAGATGACAAGGAGTATCGCTGGCGGCTTAGTTCGGGTTATGGAGGCACGAACTGCAGGTTGGTAACGATACCCATGAGAAAGGTTGGTTGGGACACAGTCACTTCGTGGTTGACCTACTAATGGCCACCTGCCTCGCGATGCAGACACCTGATCACTAGACCGGGATGCTGAGCTTCTTGAGTTCTCGAGTCGGTAGGCATTTATTGATGTCGTCACCCATATGCATATGTTCGTCCACGATGTCTATCGGGAAGAAATACATGGCCCGTGGGCCATTTGTTTACCATGGGCGACTATGGCGACGATTAAACGTGTGCATCTGACCTTTTTCCATCACTCTACACTTGCCTCATTTCTCTATTATAGATTTTGGGGCATAGTTGCTAAAATATGCTGTGATACGATGGATAAATGATATCCGCAATCAGAATTGAAAACGTCGCCATTGCATGAGGTGCTCACCGGATTCTGCGAACAAAGGAACCTCGGGTGTTCTGTTCGGAGCAAGTGGTTGCTCGGATACCGGGGACGGATCGAACGAACATACCGCCAGTCTCTCTCCTCCTGCCCTTCCCTCCTTACTCGTGGGTCCCGAGCCCGTCAACACCGGCGTTGTAGTCTGCATCATCAACATCATTGCCGACCTCGAGTGCATACACCACCCCACCCCATGAGACCCCAAGGGTCTTCCGTCCTCTGTCGCGAGCTCGCTATTCCTGCCATGAGAAAGCAACTCGATGAGCTCGAACCATGCTCGAAGGGGATGATCGGCGCCTGGGTGCCAATGCACCCTTTCACGGACACCCGCTCGCACTGTTGCAGGTCCGACCACCACCGCTCTGCGTCGACCCCGTCGTGTTGGTTTCCGCTCCAAGCTCTGGTGGTCACCGTGGCCTGTGTACCATTAGTCCTGAGTTCTAGCAGTCAAAATGAGCAAATCAGTGTCTTTAAGCGACACTGATTTTGAGTGCGGTCGACACAGGATGGTTGTACTTTTGCCATTGATCATAAGTGCCTTTACTTCTAAACCCATAATCTCAGCCCTGCATAAATCAACTATAAGAGCGCCAAGGATACCTGTCGCGTGTGTGCACATCGTCTGGCGCCCGTGGGACCTCCGTTACAGTTTGTAAACCCACCGGTGTCCGTGATCTGCTCCCAGTTCCTGCTTGCCACATCCGTCCAAGCCCAAGAGCCTCCACATCTGTTCTGGGATTTTCTCTCCCATCCCCGTCCTCCAAGTCAGCGTGATCGCCGCCCTCGCCCTCCCTCACAACGGCCAACTCAACATCCCCACTCACGAGCCCTGCCATCCTACACCTCCCCTTGTTGGAGCTCTCCCCCGACCTAGACCCAAATTGATCCGAACTCGCACTCCCCGAACTCCACCACTCCGGCTGCGCCTCATCAAACGCCCCAATCTGTCTATCCACTTCTGCGCTGAGAGAACGAGGAGTGTACGAGCGCCCTTTGAGTCCTCGAACGTTGAGCACGAGGCGTTGGCCCCCAATGGAGAGGAGAGGGAGGGAGAAGCTAGAGATTGGTCGGGATGGGGTCAGAGGGCGAGTACGGAGGGGAACTTACTCACGTTAAGGATAACGCGTATTGTGGAACCTGCGGTTCGTCAAGACAAGCCGAACGCATGAACGAACGGACCCCAGGAAAAGAGGCACGAAAGACCCACGTTAGCGTAGACAGTCCTTTAGGATCAAAGATAAAACCCGTCAGCAGTTAGTCGAGGTGCAAGGCGTGTACGGCAGCACTGGGACCCTCGCTCACCAAGTTACAATCGTGAATAAATCAAAGAAGATGCTGACAACATAAAATGTCACAGCTACCATTGCAGGCGCCCTGATCAGAAAACACATGCCTGCGGTAGTCCGACCATTGCGCCTCACCATCACGAACGAGTAAGCGGACTAGATCTGATGGGTACAGATGCCGACACTCTTGTGAATGTCGTCGGAGACTCCGCATGGTGAGCCAGAACACGGAGGTATCAAGTAGAAAACTGATGTTAAGAGAGTACGCAGGTCAGTTCAGTGACTCTCGCTGATTTGGCGCGTTGCATGCACCACGGAGGGCAAACTATACCTTGCGCCATAGAGTAGCCACTGGACAAGGTAGGTCGTGTGTTAGTCATGAAAATCGGGCCGTACGGAGGACCACTTACGATGTATGCTGTATATGTACCATGCCCAACCGAGGAAAGAGTCAGTCATGAGTCGGAACAATGCTCGGAAATGAGCTCACGTACGAGGGATTACTCCCACACAGATTCCGATGAGATCCAAGTACTGGAATTGGTGAACTAATTGGGGGATTGGAGACGTGCAGAGTGTAGCAATGCCGCAAGTATTCAGTCAAGACCAGCATGCGTGCATATACCCGGATTGGTGAGTCCTTGGACAGAAGGAGACAAGTTCGATGACACGCACAACTCTGACTCTTCATGCCAAATCCAAAGATAGCGAGCACGACGAGGAGGTAAACGGAATAAATACTGATAAGGGCTGTGGCCACGCGTTTCCAGCAGCCCCATATGGCCCAAGCACGGAGGAGAACAAGAACTAGGATGTGAAAATGAAAAGGGGGGGTAGGCTCGTTAATAAATTGACTCAACTGTGTATGGATTCGGCACTTAGACTCATAAAGATGGAGACAAAGAAATTGACCCGCTGACATAGCTGTTCAGTGGGTGGTGAGTAACGCATATGCAAACATAGAGCCAAGAGCTAGCAAAAACGGGGACAAGTACGTCATTTGACTTGGACTTACGTCTTGGGAACCATGTCCTATCCACCCTGTCTCGACGAGTTGTATGAAGGTCTGGCCAAGGAGATTCCCATATCGGTTAACGAGAAAGATGACTTTGGTGATAGACCATGGTGCCTTCCAGATGAATTTGACCTATACGCCCGTCGTAGCAGTCAGATAAAACGGAGGAAGAAGTGTATTAGACACACCTCCTGATCCAAGGTCAAAATATAATCATACACGAGGCATGAAAAACCAGCAAGGCCCACTGACCTGTAAGGGCCACAGTATCGGTTCAGACAAATGGAACAGCTTGAGGAACAATGAAAAGAATGTTAATGAGCTCACTTCCGTATCCAAAGGTCTTGAAGGAATGACTGGGGGACCGACATACGTCGATCTGGTGGGCAATCAAAGGTGTTCGTATCAACCTCGGCGGACAGCACGGGTACGATTGAGACCTGCCAGATGAGCTGAGGGGCGTGCTTGTGCCACGGTCGTGCACGGGGTCTGAGCCAACGACCTGGAGATAAGAACCTAGAACCGGGACACTAGTTGTGGCACTGTTTGAAGCAAGGACTGGTCAATCTACTAGCAAGTGAAACCTAGGGCGACAAGGGGAGGAATATGGGTACTATGATAGACAACAAAGGTGGGAAATATTGGACCTATCATGCATGCCTCGACTTCATGTCAGAATCATATCTGGGACATGCAGGCGGTAGATCTGTACGTTACATACCTTTTTCGTTTAGGCGTGTCTATCTGTCCGTTCAAGGTCAAATTGAACCACACCAGCGCTTATGCCTTTCCACATCGAATGGCACCCTGTGTAGGAAAAAAGGAACAACAATATAACATAGAGAGACGACACCATGTCGTCAAAGTAGGTGTGTCTCCGACACGCGGTGCTGGTGGCTTCACTTCCAGTGGGATCGACGAGGCAGACATCGAGCCATATCAAGAACATATCGAGTCACTGTCATACTTGTAGAGCCATGATGTGGACTATGATAGTACATGAATTATTTGGTCCGGAAGTTAACGTGCGTGTCACAGCTGGGCCTGGCATCATGCATCGCGTCCAACACGCCTGGTACTCGCCCGCCAATAGAAAAAGTCTTTACGGTCCTATCGATGTACCATCGCGAACAGGATCGCTCTGAAAGTACTGACAATCTTGTAGCAACGGTATAAGCTCTCACTCCACAGAACACCAGGGCAAAGCAAACAGGCAATCGGGAAATCCCTCTTGAAGTGTCTCGATATCATAGATCTATATAGAAAAGGTATGAACTGGGTATATACGTGTATCGAAAACATGTAGACGTGCACACACGAGAATGGGCCTATATAAGGTGTATATACGAGGATACAGGGCTATAACGACAAACGAACGAGCATGCAGCAAGATGTACCAATCTTAAGAAACAGACGGATGGGAAACACTGACAGGACAGAAAATGAGCAGAGAAACTACAGAAACGAGCGGACGAATAGAGCATACCCGACTAGTATACATTCACCTGTCGTGCTTCTCAAGATTGGTTACCTCGCGTATACGAACTTCCACTCCTTCCTCTCCCCCAATTCGCGCTCAACCCCCCAGTACCGCCCGCCTCACCACCCATCCCAGGCCCCCACATAGGCGCCGAATCACTCCTCGCCCTCATCCCTGCGACCCTCGAGGGTCCGCCACCTCCAGCCCCGGCGGCAACAAGAGCCCCCGTGGGCATCAACATCGAGGTAGGCAGTTTCACTTCTTCATCAGCATCATTGGGTATAATGTCCATGTCTTCGTGTTCGCCTCCCATACTTCCTAGGGAGCCTTTGAGAGCCCCTTCGGCATTATCTCCGCCTTCGGTCCGCTGTCGCTTCGCTTCGCCACGTCCGTCATCGCCAGGGTCGACAGTGAGCGTGATACTGGGCTGTTTCGACAAATGGCCATGTCCGGGGTGAGAATGGGAACTCAGACTACTCAAGCTTCTGGAATGTCCGTGTCCTTGTCCCTGCCCAAAGAAAGGAGCGGGAAAGTCTGCGGCTGTAGGTGAAGACGAGGGCGTGTGTAAGGAGTGTGCATAATGAGAGGTGGCGGCGTTGGCAGAGTTGGGTATGGAGAGTGTTGGAAGGTTTGAATGCGACGAGTGCGCATGTACATGGTTTGTGGAGTGGCGGGTGGGGGAATGTGCGTGCGAGATCGTGAACGGAGAGGGTGAGGTTGGTGAAGTAATGTATATATTCGGTGAGTGTTGTGGATGGGAGAAAGGAAGTGGAGAGGGTGATGGAGAGGGTGATTGGACAGACAACGAGAGGGGAGACGGCGATGCGTTAAAGGAAAGAGAAAGGGCTTGCAGGTCTTGCAAGATGTTTTGCGGAACTGTGCGCGTGACCAACCATTCGGAATTGCACGGGAAAAGGAGAGACCATTAGTATACGCTCATAATCTAAAGAGAACCAACACTCACTTCCACCTTCCCCCGCTCCATCCCCAGCCCCACCGGACCCGAGCACCTCTCCACCGTTCCCAACAACATCCACAAACGCCCTAACAACACCAACAAGCCTCTCGAGCCTCTTCCTCTCGTTACTCATCTCAGCTTCCACCCACCGCTTCCATTCTTCTCCCACTCCAGGTCCTGCGCCAAGAGAGTTGTTGAACGAGAACTGAGAATTAGTGCCAGGTACGCTCAATCCGCCCCCGAAAGCGAGTCGAGAGCCTTGAGAGTCCCATTCGTCTACACCTTGACTGCCTCCACCAGCACCACCTCCAATACCCATCCCAACACCCGACATAGGGTCAGCATTCCCATCCTCGTCCTCCCACTCACCATCCCTCTCACCATCGTCACCTAGGTTCGATGACGACCTCGAGTGTGAAAGGACGTGTCCACGTGCTAATCCGGCTTGGCTTTGAGATTGGGGAGACTGGGACGAAGTCTGAGATTGCGGCGGCAGGGAGGTGCCTCCAAAACTGGCAGGGGCAGAAGCTGGACCGCAGTTGGATGGGTTGTTGGCGGCAGATGAGACGTGTGCGGGTACACGCCCACCTAATCGACTGACCTCTCGCCAGAGTGCGCGGTTCTCTTCTCGGAGTTCGGATAGGAGACGGGCGACTTCGCCCGGTAGCTCCACACTGTTGTAGGAAAAGCTTAGCACCATGTAGCAACGACCCCAATGTGGAACAAAGAACTCACCGACCCCTCTCCCTTGGATCGGGCTCTAAAGCTTTGCGTTTTATAGCATCTAGCAGATCTGGACGGGCACGCAGGAATTTTGGGTGGGAGAACTCCCAGGTTTGGGAGGTGGTGGAAGTGCGTTGAGCGCGAGGGGTCTGTTTAGTACGGTTGTCATTGTGGATCCCCAGGCTATGATAATGGCACGCACCCTGTTGATCTTGTGGAATCCGTACATGTTCAATTGACGGACGAACGACGAGAACTACAGTGCGAACTTAACTTTAGTATGGGTCCAAGGATGAAAGACGTACGTTGTTATGCTTGAAATGTGCTCCCAATATGCTCCTACTGAACTCGCCCACATTGGATACAACGAAGCTATACCGAGGACCGCATCAGATTCAACATCTCCACGCCAAGAGGTCTTGAGCACCACAAATAGTAATTACATACCTGGTGCCCAGGTCCGTCCAGGCGATGAAAAGTTGAGATTTTGAATCATTGATCATCCTAGAACACGGATTACCGATCAGTACGCGCGACATCGTATGGGAGCAACAGACGAGGCAAACTCACTGATAAAGCTTGGTCACGAAATTATTCGTGCCCATCGGTTTTCCTATGACGCCTTGGCCACCCCCTTGCCCTGAAGATCCAGAGGGTTTTGCATTCGCAGAACCACCGCCTCCTAGATTGGATGGACAACCAAAGTGGGGTGATGTAAACAAGGAGACTAAAAGAAACCAAACACGAACTTACCGAACGATGCGCTCCCGAACTCATCTTCTGAACCTTCATCTCCAATGATAGTGTATCTGGCGCCTGCGCTATCGGTTTCTTCATAGGGGGATGCAGGGTGAGCATTTATGTCTATCTGAGTTGGGTGTGGATGTTGTGAGGAGTGGGCTTGGGACAGGGAGGAATGTGAAAGGGAGGAGTGAGAGTGCGAGTGTGATAGGGAGTGTGAATGGGAGTGTGATGGGTGGGAGGAGGAAGGTGATGTAGGTGACGTCGGTGGTGGTGGAGAAGATGCCGTTGTTGTGATAATGGGGTGTGGGAGAGTGTGATGTGCACCGCCCTGTCTCGGCTGGGTTGGGGTGTAAGAGTGGGAATGAGAATGGTGGTGCATGCTGTGCCCCAAAGCCAAGGGTTGAGAGACGGGGAGAGTATTGGTGAGACTGCGTTTTCTGGGTACGCTTTTCTCGACTACGAGTTCTGAAGAGGATGTGCTATGAGAGCCCGTGCTGGGACGTCTCTGAGCTAGTAGGGAATCAGGAGTGGGGGAGAGTCCTCCACCACCCGCATTTGTTGACAGGCCATCCTCGAAGTTGAAAGAGAAGGTGGGTTGCGAGAGATGTGAGGGAGAGAAACTCGGGGGAGAGACGGGAGTTATGGGGGATACGCTTAACACGGAAGAACTTGAATGAGAGTGTGAGTGTGTATGATGAGGATGATGGGGGATCGGATGATGTGATTGAAGCTGGTGTGGATGGAAGGGGACAGACTGCGCTTGGTGTGGACCGATGGGGGAAAGGGTGGTCGGTGATGCGACAGAGAGAGCGCTGAGATTCAAGGAGAGCGCGGATGACGTTGGGCGGGAGTCATTGGTCGGTGAAGTTTGTTGACCGCCTGGCTGCTGCTGCGGAGTGTGATTCTGACTCGGAAAGTAATAGGGACCTGGCGAAACAGGAGAGGGAAAGGGTTGCTGCTGCTGCGACTGCGACTGCGGTGTCGATTGGGATTGTGGTGGAGCGGGAGTTAGGAGCTGTGGTGGCCAGGCGCGCTGAGGGGAGGGTTGAGAATGTTGTTGGGAATAATCGGAGTAGTCCATCGTCAACGGTGACAACGTCGAAGGAATCAAGGGGGGGTGTTCGGACGGTGAACAGACTGATACGAGTCTCTATTATTTAATATTAATAGTAGAATGTAAACAGCTGCTCTTGTACTAGGACGAGATGTTGCACTGCCTTGTAGACTGCGTGCTTCTCGCGTTCCAGCTACCTTCCTTATCGGGTTTCATCGGCATCTTCACGGCATGATATCCCGACAGCACCCGACACAGGACCCTCCCGCTCTTTGTCCCTAGTGGCACTGTATATTCCTCGTTATTACCGATGTCGGATGGTCCTACATTCACTTTACTTATCTACGCTGTGACCACAGCTTACCATCGATAGTGTTAGCGAGTGCCAATGATGACGGTACGTTAACTTGGACATTCCCCACACTCGTCACACGCACCAACTTGACCCGTTCATTTCTGTACGTACTTGGTCGTACTCCCTCGGACCTTCAACTTTCTACAACACCTCCTACGCACCTTCATACACGCCCTTCCATCGCTGTCCTTTCTCATGATCACAGCCTTTTAGTTCCCCGTGACACTTCCCGTCCTCGTCCTCGTTGACAATACATACATTTACGCTCGGTTCTCCTCATGCTAGTCCTAAAAGGCTGTCGTTTTCAGTTTGTACCCCGCCTACCCAATCAGTGCAGCAACATCGCCTTTCGTCCTGTGTTTGATCCAATACATACAATCATTATACTAGGCTGCTCGGTCCTCATACATACAACTTACCACCCCCGTGATCAACTCATGCCTCCGCGTCCACTGGATCGACTGTAATTTGTCCTCATGATCAGTCCCAATGATATTGACATTCACTCCCGCAGCGATTCTTGTGAAATTCGATGATCTCTTCCATCCCACTAGCACCACCTAAAACGAATTCCCTCACGAGGCCTCAATATCCTTGGCCATGCTCATGTTTTGCACCGTGGCTTTCGCTTCGTTTCCTCAAAGGTTCGCGCAGATCCATTTCAGCCCGATGTGCGCCACTTACACACTGCTATGTCATGTTCCATCAAACCGCAGTGGCTCGATGATTCAGCGTCTAAGTTACAAGAACAAGGTTTTCCCCTACCTGGCATAGTTCGACTGACGTAGTTTGTTCAATTTACCAGGGGCAATCACTCATCCAAGTCGTTACGCGTAATCGCGATCCAACACCCAATCCAAGGGGCTACCAGCGCTTCGACATACTTCACTAGCCTCACAGTCGTGCATACACGCACATCCAGGCTGCCATGCACGGGGACATAACTATAATATCATCCCCATATATTAGCACTCTGATGTTGATGGCGACTGATGATCGATACACTGGCAAAGCCGCACTGTCGGACACGTGTTAGTTCTTCATTGCGCGTCTGCCACTGAAACACATTGGCACTAATTATCCTCTGGTGTGGTCATTCCGTGATCCACTTGCGCCACGCTTTGACAGGGCTAACACTGCCAAAGACCTCTAGCCTGGTTCGTTGGAAGCCACTTCTGCACTTCTGCACTTCTTCAGACTCTGTTTTCAGTATATATAACTCAGGAACCTTCCTTTCTCTTCACAGTACCCGCCAATCAGAGCTCTCCGTGCTTAAATATCTACATCCTCATTGCTCACCATACTTAGTCGGCGTCAGGCGCGTCACAGGTCGAAAACGTGCCGCTGACGCTGAAACCAATCAATACATAGTAGGTCCTGTCTACTGCTCGGTTCCCTATCCGAAGTGGACGCAAATACCCCCTGAACCGAAACCACACCACCCAAACGTTCTCGTCGCTTCCGATTAGGCTCGTTAGCCTGCTTGTCAAGTTTTCATTTGCGAACACTTGTTCCCTAACGGCAATCCCTCACTAGCAGTTCAATAGCCTGAGCTAGGGCAGACCGCAAAGTGCAAACTACCGTTCGCGTGAAAAACGCAGCCATCTAACGCACGCCATCTCATCAAAATCGTGGCGTTATCACGTCGATGCAACCGCGATACTGATAATCCATCAGTGGTGCTGGGCACTGGACAAATATCGACATTTCGAGCTGAAAATCCAGCCAACGACGATATTACGCCCACTTGAAAGAGTTGGGGACGTAGCAGCCCACGTGTGGGCGGGACGTTGTCACTCGTACGACACCCTCGCGACTCGTCGGAGGGCCTAATCTCGGGGTCGCCGCATTCTCTTTACAAGCCAGTCTATCCCTTTGGTTGGCCATAACAACCCACTTCGACCCCTTGGACGGAACGGTGGGCCGAGTGGGGCAACTCGGATTCAGACGCCAGGTATCCCCCTTGACTTGGCGGAGTCTGCACTGCTCAAAGGGATTCGAGGCGCTTGTTGCGAGGATAATGTGTGGTACGGGTTGTAGGGGACTCGGTCACCTGCGCATTCGCATTGTCTTCCACTCTCTCAGAGGCGCATGCCAAGCCATGACGGTCAGTGTTTCCAGCAATTAACACGGGCCTGCTCGGCTTTGGTGGTCGTTTTAACATGAAAGCCCGCGGAATGATCTCGCTCCTAGGACTTCCAATCGCTTGGTAGACAGTTACCATGCCCACAGGCTTGTTCACCCCAGTCTCCGGGCATCGTCACGGTGGCGATCGTAAGGAGACAGCAGGAGACATCCCGCGGGATGATCTGACTCCTCGGGTGCCCAATCACTTGGTATGCAGTTACTTACGCGTATTGTATCGCATGCTCGTTCAAACGTTTACCATGTCACCAGTGCCCATCCCTCGTTACGGTGGCCATCGCCTTGCAACAAGCACTATACCCAGGTCCCAGGAAAGGTGGAATAAAGTCAGCAAACACAGATCTATACATTTGTAAATACACGGTCGACGTGCAACTGGGAAGGTGACCCGAAAACGAAGTTGAAATACTCCAAGACATTGTTCTACAATTCCGACTACGAATTCTCAATCTTTCTTCACAAACTCAGATACGGCTTCCAACTACATCTACACCCGCTCGCATGATCTCCTAAACTACCTCAACATAGTTTGCTGTTACAAGTTGGATAGCGTTAGTAAACCGCCATGATATCTCAAAACACAAGCATTCCCTCACCTGGGAACATTCCAACTTCACCTCTAGGGTTCTTACCCTGCCACCACCCTTCGCCAACTTCCTCAATTTCAGTGATACGCTCTTCCTCGCGGAAGGTGATCTCGTTGTCTTCCGCTGCGTCATAGCTAGATCCATGTGTAAGATGGAATGTAACACGAAGAAATAGTGCTTCGGCCTCACTCGTATAGTGCAATGGCGACTACTCCTTCATCCACTGCAACAGGTGGGGGTGATGGAGGCGCGGGAGGCGCTGGCGGTGCCGCGGGCTACAAAAGCTTGAACTGTAAACTCGATTTACATCGTGTCGGGTACTCACTGCAGCTGGTGGGGGTGGAGGAGGCGGCGGCGGCGGCGGCGGCGGAGGAGGCGGGGCTTCCTCTTCGGGGGCTTCCTGTGCTTCAGGCGTCTCTATGAGTTCCACGTAGTTGGCTAGGACGTACAATAACCATCAGTCGACAGCAGCAAATGAAGATCAAGGGGACCAACCAGGGAACAACCCAGCCTTTGTCCCGCCCTGTCCGACACCACTCCACCATCCCTCGAGGACCTCTTCGATTTGCTCAATAACCTCGCCTTCCACGAGACTGATCTCGTTGTCTTCGGCGGCCTAATCACGTGGGAACAAAATATCAAGATCATTCACAACTGAAGTTTGGAAAAGGAAGTACTTCATAATCGTAAAGCACTAAGGCACAGATGCCTTGGCCACCCTGAGTCTGGGCTGGAGCAGCAACCGCAGGTTCTGGTTCTGGCTCTGGCTCTGGCTCGACGCTCAGGGCAGCCATCTGCACAACTGGTGGCGGTGGCGGTGGCGGTGGAGGAGGGGGTGGGGGAGGGGGAGGCTGAGGAAAGCATGAGCTCATGAATTAATCTCAAAGGTTTATCTTACAGGTGCTTCCTCCTCTTCGACGGCTGATGGTGCTGGTGGCGGTGGCGGTGGCGGGGGTGGAGGTGGAGGTGGAGGTGGAGGTGGCGCTGTTTCTTCCTCTTCACCTTCGAACTCAGGCTCCGACTCACGCTGTGGCACTGGCTGAGGAACAGGCCTTGGGCGAGTAGTGAGCGGGGGAGCAGGCGGGGGTGGAGGCTAGCAGTCAGCAATGTCAGTCTTCCGTTCGACAAATATGACGGCAACACATACCGGCGGCGCAGCCACTTCAGGCTCAGGTTCAGGCTCAACCGCCTTACTCGCCAAGGCAGCAGCAGCACCTCCAATAACCGCACCTCCAACAGCAGCAGCGACCACCCGACCACCAAAGCGGCCAGTAGATCCTACACTTGCACCCGTTGTCGCCGGGGACTGCCACGACGCGGCCTTGCTCCGCTGTTCTTCCTCCCCTGCCTGTTTCTTTGCGAGAGCCTGACGTTCACTCCAGGTGAGCTTCTTGGGTCCTCCAGCGGCAGTACCAGCGCCTGTGCGAGGAGGTGCTTGTTGAGCCTGTTCTCCGAACTGCTGGAATGGGTTATTGAGTTTGCCTGGAGTGAGTTTGATTGGAGTGTACGCAGTTCCCTGGAAGGAAAAAACGGTTTCAGATTGTAAAATCCAATTTTCAAGGCCACCCGACTCACGACTGGCGCAATCCGATCCTCCTCAACTGGCTTTGTAGGAATGTTCGAAGAAACGACTGGAGCAGGAGGCGATGGAACTGCACGCGCCGTGGGTGTGTACGACTTTCACGAGGAGAATGAGCAGTTATTGGTGCACATGGAATGATGGGCTCCAATACTCACGGAAAAAGCTGGCCTCGGTGCACTCGACGTTCCAAACGGGCGCGAAGCTTGCGGAGACGGACGTGCGGGGGCAGCAGGAGAGGGTTCATCGTCCCAGGCATCGTCGGGAGCATTGCTCGGGGCAGTCTTAACCGGGGCTGCAGCTGGGGTACCAAAGACAGGTCGCGGAGCAGTCGGGAGCGAGGGCTTTGCTGCGGAGGATGCCACGGGGTTCCGTGACGCCACTGGTGTTGGAGGAGCAACTACGCTACTTGGTGGCGGAGGGACCCTCCTCATCGCTGCGATATCGGGCCTGCCGATTGGGGTGTAGCTGGTACCTACGGGTGCGATAGGTTCAAACTTGCGTGATTGTTCGTTATGTGCGGAGTACTTTGCGCCGGATGCAGCCTCCACACGCTTCATAATGAGCGGAGGTGCAACGTCGGACTGATGAAGGATGTCAGAGATGAAGTCGTGAGTTCACCAGAAGAAACGAACCTCATTACGCGCATTGATGACGACGTGAGTACCACGTAGGAACCTAGCTACGGAACTCGAGTGCGTATGAAAGAGACCTTTTTTTGCCTCCGGAACACCGTCACCACACCAGTTGATCTGAACAAACTTTGCTAGTTTGCTCTATAAGGTCACAAGGACAAGTCAATTTCCGTGGTGTGACGAGTCCGGGTGGATCACTGACATTAGGGTCTATCACTCTCGCAAATGCGTATTGGATCCTGAAGATGGTCGATCAGCCGATCGCCAATTATTTCGAAATAAGTCGCCTGACCTTCCATCTGAAAACTCCTCTTCCAGTTCCTCGAGTCCGCCATTTCCCGTAGACTGCACCTTGAGGTCATTGCTACCTTTGTCGTATGTGAAAACCGCCCAGTCAATTCCCTTTCCAGCAACCACGTTTTGGTACGCGTCGCTGATCTCCTTGCTCGCCAAGTTCACTTGCAGAGACATGGAGCCTGTCCAGAACACGTTTTAGACTTTCAGTTCGTTTAACGCAAACGATCACGATGTTCATATACATACCTTGGTGATATAGTGAGTCGAGAAAGACTCTATGTATGTTGTCTCTGTGTAAAGATGTATCTTGTCTTGGTCTTTGCCGCTAAGGAAACCCGCAGCTAGAATCGGCCACGTGACTATGACGCATCGCGGTTCATTCTAAAGCTATCTTAACAGTACTTCGACCCCTTCATCTAAGTGTCTACTTACTTCGACCCTTTCATTCATCTATCTAAGATCTTTTGAGGACTTCATCGCAACCGCTAAAACAGTTTTCACAACTCCCTCGTCGCTCCGTCCCTGATGGCACCGCCTGGCACCGCTCAAGTGCCGTTCGGGGTGTCAGTGGCCATGAGTGCCATAATCATCATCACAGAAGGTGTTTCCACCACGAATGCACACCCATACAGACCTATATCCACATGCAAGTTTACTAGTAGAGGCGCAATATTCTGGGGCACCGAGACGATCCAGTTTGCAGTTGGCACCTAACATTCAGCACCTCGTACATCATTGGCATCATGGAATCAGTCCGAGGGAGTGTAACTGTCTCACTATGGCATCCAGGCTCGCTTCCGCTTGGGAAAGCTCCCAATGGAGGGCTTTGTATTCATTGGTTGCATTCAGATACGACATCCTGGTAAAATCATAGGGTACAAGCAAGGCCTCCTTGCCTTGGAGTTCCTCGTAGTTGTTGCACGAGTTGCACCGTACAACCTGGGCCCTGGATGCACTGTTTAGATATAGGAACCCCAAGGAAAACCCGTACAACATACTAAGCACAACAATGGTGCTGACCTTGGAAACCAGAAATCTCTTCCAACTTGAATATCCGATGCCGGACTTTGCGTACGGGCGGTACTACGGCAGCAAAACGATCTCATGAGATACAGAGATCTCATCAAATTCTTTGGGGACATGCTGCAACACAAGCGGGGACTGCGACCCTTGGGAGGGTTGCTTGCGCTCAATCGTGCGGTGGCAGCTCAACACCACACTACCACGGACATAGGTTTCTGTACTGCGATGGTTATATATGATACAGTGTCAGCCACGACGACGCGAGAGATCGGGAGATACCTCCGACCGGGTCGTCTGCCAGACTGGTCAAGGTCCTTCAACGATAAGAGCTGCTTCGCTCACCCCGCCGTGTGCATCAGTATACACCACCGACAGGGATCGTAGACAACCTGGGGGCTTGACTTGCTGCTGATCATTACCGACGTTGGCAACAATGGCGAAGACAACAACTGAACACAATTTCAATTGTGGAGTAACGATTCAAAGTACAAATCAGCTGTGGTTGTACAATGTACAACCCTAGTAATTATTTACATAATAGACCCGAGCGGAGCATCGATTTGGTTCCGTGCCATTGTTGGTGGCAAGGCTTCGGATGAACTACCTATAGTACTAGGCTGAAACATGATGCCATGATTCATCGGGAGCTCGTCGGCTATTCCGAAACTACTACATAGCACTACTAGTGCCATCCGAGACGCTCATTCGACAAACTCGTTGAACACCATCACCGTCAGCGGCATAACTCCTACATTGCCATTGCAACTCCTGATAGCCGGAAGACGTAGCTCATGGTGGCAGGCAAGTCTTTTTTTTCTCACATCTCAGTGTCCTGTGCTGAAGAGCCTCGCGCAGTCGACCTCGACCCTACAGTCGATTTCATTGCAGGAACAGCTGCAGGTACGCACTTCGGAGTTGCTTCCATCGCGGTTTCACCCTTTCACTTTGGGCGGAATTCTGATGTCATAACGTTAGGCGTGGTGGGACTTCTTGTAGCTCATCCCTTCGACACAGGTGAATGGTTGCAAACATACTGCCCACCAGTTGCACGCCTGCTAACTGATCACTCAGTGAAAGTTCGCTTTCAGAATCCAGCTATCTATTCCAAATACAATTCGACGTTTAATGCATTCTCCACGATAGTACGGGAAGAGCGGTTCCAGGGACTTTACAAGGGCGTCGTTTCCCCGCTCGTACGTAGCTATATTATGCAAGCCTTTCTCTCCTCTCACTCCCCCATTTCAGGCAACGTGTGCACTCATGAATGGCCTCGTCTTTGCATCATACAAATTCTTCATGAGAGCACAGCTTGATGACCCTGCTTCAGTTCCCACCCTGTTAGAGACTTCCTAGGGGTGACTCTAAGTGAACCACTATTCTGAGGAATGAATAACTATTCTCAAGATGAGGAACTAATTACAAGGAATCGACTACTTATATAATAGAAGAGAAGAATGTCTAAGAATATGATGGAAGGTAATGATGTCATAGATGAGTAATCATGGAATGTTATAGAATATGTGATGAAGTGAAAAGGAAAAGAAAAGTAAAATCTTAACATTACCCCCTTTTTAAGGATCGAAGTCCTCTGAGATATGAGCAAATAGTGGAGGTGGAAAATCAAAGAAAGAGTCGGTGAATTTTGTATATTGTTTTCTGAAGTTTTTGAAATCATTGGATAAGAAAAGGGAAGATGGAGGAAGAATAGGAGATTGGAGGCATATGGGACATTTGCATGGAGGATCGGGTTCATTAGCGTTGTATCGAAGTTTCATATGCTGTTGGGGACGGACAGCGGTAGGATGGAGTCGATGGAATGAGGAAATGGCCTCTTTGGCGTTTCCGAGTTCTGAAGCTTTCTTCCATTCGCGTTCTTCTCTTGGAAAACCTTTCCAATGGACAAGATATTCTACATTGTTACGTCGTTCACGAGAATCGATAATTTCTTCGATTTCTTGTTCTTCTTCGTGAGCGATGACGACAGGAGGAGGTGGAGGAGGTTTTCTTTGAGAAGGGAAGACTCCAGGGGTATAGGGGTGAAGCAGGCATTCGTTGAAGACGGGATGAATACCTTTCCAAGATCGGTCAAGTTTAAGTTTGTAAGATCCTTTACCGATTTTCTCGATGACTTTGAATGGTCCATATCGTTTGTCGTCGAGTTTCTTGGATGGTCTATCTGTTCGAATGTTCGTTGCTTCGAGAAGGACGAGATCTCCTTTTTTATATTCCGTGGGAGGCCGAGCGCGACGATCATGGAATTTCTTCATATCCATTGCAGCATGTTCCAATGCAACCTTAGCTTCGTCTTGGGTTTTTCTCATTTCTGCAATGAATGAGTCTGCAGATTCATTGCGTACTTCCTTTCGTCGTTCAACACCAATAGTCGGCTGTTGTCCGTAATTGAGAACAAAAGGAGAAAATCCTGTGGCGGAGGACGTTTTCTGGTTGTAGGAAAATTCGGCAAGCGGTAGCCATTCAGCCCAATCAGATTGACGATGATTTGTGTAAATACGCAGATATTGTTCGATTTCTGCGTTTAATCGTTCTGTTTGACCGTCTGTTTGGGGGTGATAGGCTGTTGAAGGGTTTGCTTCGATTTTCAGAAGGGTGAAAAGGTCTTTCATGAATGAGGATACGAATTGAGGTCCTCGATCAGAAATAACCTTTAGTGGAGTTCCGTGTAACTTGAAGATGTGGTCGCGATAGATTTTGGCGACTCCTAGGGATGTGATTGTGTCTTGGACTGGGAATACGTGGATCATCTTCGAGAATCGGTCTACCACGTTAAGAATCGCATTCTTGCCATTAGACTCTGGAAGAGGACCTATTAAGTCAATGGAAATGATTTCCCAAGGTGCATTAGGGATTTCATTTGGATTGAGTGGGGTTTTTCCAGCAACTTTCTTCGGTTTGGTCTTTTGGCAAGTATCGCAACCTTTCACGTATTTCTGAATATCAGTTCGGAGAGAGGGCCAAAAATATTTGGTCATGATGAGGTCTCTTGTCCTCTTGATTCCCGGATGTCCTGCGAGAGGATGATCATGGTGTTCCTTCAAGATCCGTTCTCGTACTTGAGCATCGTTAGGTACATATAATAGCTCTTTCCAGTGAACGATTGAATCTTTTAGGGACCAGGGTCCTTCACGTTTTAATCCTTCTCGTACAAAGCGTTCTTGTTTGTATTGTGTTTTGAAAATGGCAGCTTCGATCGAGTCAGGATGAACAGAGGGAGGAAGAGAGTTCGTTGAGGAGCGCAATGCAGCTACACTCGAAACGAAAAGAGAGTCTGGGAGGAGAATTTGTTGGGAGTTATCAGATTCCACCCCCTTTTCAAAGTCTGGCCTCCGGGACAGAGGGTCCGCCGGATTAGTCTTGCCAGAACGATGAGTGAGAGTAAAGTGATATTCTTGCAACAACTGTTGCCAGCGAGCTTGTCGTCGCGACAGATCCTGTGGTTTCTTGAAGAACTCAAGGTTCTTATGGTCGGTCAAGATTTCCACGGGATGAGTTGCGCCAAGAAGGTAGTGCCGCCATTCCTTGAGAGCGAACATGATGGCCAGCATTTCAAGATCGGCGGCGTGATAGTTACGCTCCGCGTCGTTGAGGGATCTCGAAATAAATGCTACTGGATGCCATCTACCTTCTTGTTTTTGAGACAATACCGCACCTATGCCGATACCTGATCCATCGGTTTCAACGCGATATGGATCTGTGTCTGTGGGCATGGCTAGAGCGGGCGCTGTTGACAGTATCTCCTTCAGGTTTTCGAATGCTTGTTGGCATTCCGAGGTCCATTCGAAGTCTTTCTTTACCGATGTCAGTGCGTTTAGAGGTCGTGCAATCTGAGCAAAATTCTTGACGAATCGGCGATAGAAATTAAGAAAGCCGAGGAAAGACCTCAGATCTTTCTTTGAGGACGGAATAGGCCAATCAGCAATCGCTTTCACCTTTAATGGGTCCATCTTGATCTCGTTTTGAGAGACGATGAGACCGAGGTATTCTGTTTCGGTGGTCTCAAAATCGCACTTTTCATGTTTCAAGTACAATTTGTTATCTCTTAAAACGGTTAAGACTTCGCGAACAACATGGCGGTGTTCTTCGATAGTCTTTGTGAAGATCATGATGTCGTCCATGTAAATGACGACCACACCTCTATTGATTAAGTCGTGGAAGAGGGTGTTCATCATTGTTTGAAAGGTAGCGGGCGAATTCGTTAACCCGAAAAACATGACCAAAGGTTCGAAGAGGCCTCTATTGGTTCGAAACGCTGCTTTCCATTCGTCTCCTTCAACGATTCGTACATTATTGTACCCCCATCTGATGTCGAGCTTAGTGAAGTATTTGGCTGACTTCAATTTATCGACAAGCTCAGATATCAATGGCAAGGGATAACGGTTTTTGACTGTAATCGCATTGAGCTTGCGATAGTCTTGTACGGGACGTAGACGGCCATCTTTCTTTTTAACAAAGAAGAATGCGGAGGCGATGGGGGATTTGGAGGGGCGAATTCGGCCTGATGTGAGGTTCTCTTCAAGGAAAGCATCGAGTTCTTTTTGTTCTTCAGGAGAAAGATTATACGTTTTGCAATCAATGATGTGATCTCCTGGGATTAACTCGATGGCGTGGTCCCAAGGGCGACGAGGAGGAAGTTCATCGAAATTTTCTTTGGCGAAAACGTCTTCAAAGTCATGATACGTCGAAGGTACTGCTTCTTTGAAAGACTTTTTGACTTTCTTCTTTTCTGCTTCCGCGGCAACGTTGGTAGCTACATTTTCGTGTGCGCGAATATAAGCAGAAACGTCAAGTTCGAACAGCCTTTCGCCTTCAGAAAATCTGATACATTCTTCTTCGTCATCATCTTCGGTCGGGATGAGGTCAGGGGTATGGTCGTGTTCGCATCGGAATTCCAGACGACCTGTCTTCCAATCGATAGAGGGATTATGAAGTCGTAGCCAATCGTGTCCCAAAAATACTTCATTCGTTCCTAAGTTTGTGACTGCGAGTGCGATCTGTTCTTTGTGATCGAGCACTTGGAGTTCAACAATCACAAATTCCTCGATTTTCCCGGCTGAGTTTGTTGTACCGTCAGCGTTGTATACGGGAATCGCTCTGGGGAGTTTATGGGTTTGGAGATTTTTGGCTTTGACAAATCCTGCATCTATGGAAGATCCGGTACATCCGGAGTCGATAAGGGCCTTGGACTCGTATTTTACACTGTCATTGGAAATGATGGAGACAGGTAATTCAAGGGCATCGCGAGTTTTCGAAGAGTTTGCGCGTATGAATTTTGGTTTGTTCTGAAGGTCTCGGATGACCCAGAATGCGCTATCCTCCTCTAAAGCTCGGACGTCCCGGACGAGAGTGGCGTCGACTTCCGAAAGACGGGATTCGTGAACGAAGGAGCGTAAATGGTGCAAGCACCGCTCTTCGTCGCAGTTATCCACGACCTTTTTGATCCAATGAATTGACCAAGGGTCGACCGTGTTCAACCAACTCACCGTTCCGTCGGGGCGGTGGCTCTTGATTGCATGTCTCTTAGGAGAGACAGAGGCTCCGTTCCCCCGGATTTGCTCTTGTGGCGCCACAACCGAGACAGGAACTGGAATTGGAGAAACAACGGCCTTACCTTTAGGTCGTTGAAGGATCGTCACTGGGGCGCGCGAAGCAGCAGCTCGACCAGTGGAATTTGTTGGACAGGGGGCGCCTTCGGCAGCCATATCCTTTTGGGTTTCTTCCTCTTCATTTTCAGTCTCATCGATGTGCAAGGAAGAATATTTATTGCGACTATCGATTACATGAGGAACAGTAGAGCGACTGCTATCTACTGTTCGTTTCCAAAACCCTGTTCGTTGCGCTCAACCGTCTTGATGGCGGCAGCAAGCTCCTCTGCGCTTTGATAAAATATCTTGGCGCCTTTGAATTCCAACATCCTCATTTTGCGCTGAGGTCGCGCATGTTCCTTGCAGGGCCAGGGACCGCCGCACTTGAAACATTTTCCTTCGGCACGAGCCTTGGAAATGTCCATGGGAACACCTCCCTGAGCACCGAATGTGCCAGGTTGGTTGGGATGGATGTTTGATGAGGGAGGAGAGGATGTTGTGGGATTAGAGGTAGGATTGGGTTTAGGGCGGAAGAAGGAAGATGGGGTGAAACCAGAACGACGTTTTCGGTCGTTGATTTCTGCGAGGGTCTGGTCGGCTTTGACGATTGCACGTTCCCAGTCGAGGTAGGAGGTGCTTTCAATCAGGGCTGGTTGGGACCGTTCGACGAATTCAACAACTTCATTCTTGACGCCGTTACGAAGGATGTTGATAAGGAGGCGGGAATGGGTGGAGATATTGTATTCCGCCTCGATAATGAGTTGCTTCATCGTAACGATGAAGTCTTCAGTCGACTCTTTGCCTTGTCGAAGGGAAAGAAGCTTCTTTTCCGCGTTGCGGGCCAGCGCAACGGGTTTGAAGTTCTCGTCCATCTTCTTCATGAATGAATCGAGGGTGAGGGTGGAAAAGTCATCTCCCATGACCAAAAGGTCGGCGAAGCGGCCAGCCGCGTTATTGCCACGCATGTACGACAACATGATGAGAATTTTCTGTTTGTCGGTAGGTTCTCGAGAGAACCCGGCGAGGTAAACAGAGATGGTCCGTGCCCATTGCACATATTTGGACTTGTCGCCATCAAACATGTCTGGTTTAGCGGCGATAGACTTGCCGAGTGAGGGGTTTTCTATATTAATAGGAGGAGTAGGGAGAGGTCGGTGACGAGGGATATTGACGACGGGTGAAACGAGTCGTCGTGGAGTATTGAAGCGGGAAAGGGAGAAGGGTGAACGAGGTTGTTGAGGCCTCGGAGCATGGATGGTAGGAGTAGATTCTGTAGGATTAAATATCCTTGGGGTCGCGATAGGTTGAGGGGATGTAGGAGGTATTTCTGCCGGAGGTGGTGGTGGTCCGGCAGTAGATGGATCGGCGATGAAGGAGTTGTACCAGTTGCGGTACGTCATCCAATCTGCAATAGCAGGAGTGGAAGGAATTGGGATATCAGCCATAATGGCGATGGAATGGGGTTGGGCTCAACCGGTGAAGGGAGCAAGAGGACTTGTTCGCGTTGTACAGGTCTAGGACCTATACCGAATGCGGGAAGGTGGTATAACGTTTCGCAACGTACTAGCTGGCTAGGCTAATACAGAAAGCGGGAAGATGATTCAGCGACGGCAATAATTTTGCACGTCGAAGGCAAGTTTGATAGTGGAAAAGGTAGAGTCGAATATCTTGAGAATAATGTTAGAGACTTCCTA
>MU120950.1:90282-126184 GCA_014904835.1 Paxillus ammoniavirescens | reverse complement strand
CTCCTCAGTAATACAAGTGCGGGGTATGACCTATTCCGCATGACTGCCTTCAACACCGCGTTGAAGGAGTTGTTGGACTCCTGGGGTTCTTATCTCGCTGACTCGGACCCCCCGAGTCCCCTTCCCCCTTCTAACTACACGCTAAACACGGGAACCCTAGGCTGGTTCAGCCCAACGGCTCTCCAAAGCCTTGAGACTTATCTTGGTACCCTGAGCTTTGCCCAGACTTACGTCTGTCCTGACCCAACCGCTGAAAACTACGGATTCGCGACCTGGGATGCTTTCTTCACCAGAGAGTTCCAACCCGACGTCCGTCCCGTTAACTTCCGTGATCAACCGTCTCTCATCCACAACGCATGCGAGTCCACCGTCTACAAGACGGCCGCGAACGTACAACTCCATGACCAATTCTGGCTCAAGGACCAGAACTATTCTCTTTACGACATGCTCAATGGTAGTGCGTACGCCGAGCAGCTTGCTGGCGGGACCGTCTATCAAGCATTTCTCAGCCCCCAAGACTATCACCGCTGGCACAGTCCCGTAAAGGGCACTATTCTGGACGCTTTCGTCGTCGCTGGTACATACTATGCCGCGTTGCCAGACGATGGTGCGGCGGAAGATGACCCAGACCTCCAGCCAGGGGACCCCCACGGTGCCCTCATACGTTCCCAGGGCTGGCTTACCGTTGCAGCCGCTCGTGCGGTAATCTTCATCCAGGCGGATGACCCGATCGGATTGATGTGCTTCATAGGTGTGGGAATGGTAGAGGTGTCCACCTGCGAACTGTCAGTCCAGCAGGGCGACGCAGTCGAGATAGGTGACGAACTTGGGATGTTCCACTTTGGTGGATCTTCGCACGCCCTCATCTTCGGTCCTGGCATCAAGGTCACCTGGGCGGACGTCGTTCAGCAGGATACCCACCTTTGGATCAACTCGGTCTTGGGACAAGCTCAAGCAGTTTAGTATATATGTGTTTCCGCACCGTGTCGAAAGCGAACGGGTGAGGCTACGGGAGAAAAGAAGGAAAAAAACACATAGCTATTCGTTGTCAAGTTGTACGACTACTACCAATCCCGTGTACTATTACAAAGTGAATCATTTCTTGAACCAGCAATTCCAGCGATCTTGTGCTGACCCAGTTCAGTTCGCGTTCGGCGGATGGCACTATGCTCACTGGCTGTCTGGTTCAAGAGTACAATACCACTGTCTAGCAGTAGTGAAATGCCTCTTGTAACTGTTACCTCTCAAAACGGTGGCGGTGCATTCAAATGGCTGATCCAGTCACCGGTCACCGGCCCGTATCCAACGTCCGGGGAGGAATCAATATTCTGGTGCTTGGTCGCATTGGGTCGTCAAGGTCCTTCGCATCATCCGCTCAAACCGTTCGAGTAGTGCATGTGCAAGATGACTGGCCGCAAGAGCAATACGCTGCAGGAGGACTTCACCGTGCCTCGTCAGTTCACCTCTTACTTCTCAATAAATGTTTCTCACATAGTCAATGGCTCTAAAAGCACGGGCCAGGCTTGCACGAACACAGTGAGTGATTGTCAGAACTGGCATGCGACGACAATCACGAAACACAAGCACAAGCCGGCATCACATCCCTGAAACATTCATCACCACGCTTTGTACCATCAACACCCAACTCAAAGCCATCTTCCCTGTCGTTGTCGGCGTCGACTTCTATTCCACCCTAGTTTTCAACTTCTCTGACACCAAGATGGCATGGCAAGAGTGGTATCACCCCGATATGCCATGGGAAGGTTCTTTGCTTTGCGTGGCTGATATCCTTGTACAATCAGACACCTTCCTCGTCACCAACAATGTGCACGTTGCTGGCAAAAAGCTGGATGTATCCATTGGGTATCCGACCTGTGTTGATGATTTCACGCTCTTATACACCTCTTGTGCACCCGAGGGATTCCAGAACACTCTACCGCCACCGGTCGAGCTACATTCGCCTTCAACAAACCCGTCCACGAGAACTTCAGCCGTCCGGCAAGGTCTCTAGGAATGTACCCGCATGCTATCTTCGAGGGCGGAAATTACGCGGCGTTGGTCGCATTCAAAGATGGGTGCCACGTTCTATACGTCGTCGATCTGACAGAATCATCAGCTGCCCCGCTAGAGGCCACAGATTTCCCTTTCGCGCTTGCTATGCCCTTGAGAGCTGTTGGTTCTCGCAGCTTTGCACTGCACGTCGCGTACTATGCACCGAAGAACCCTCGTTACTTAGGGTCTGACGTCGCAGATGGGAAGCCGCTTTGCCTCGTGACTGTCCACGGCGGGCCTACCTCTTTGACGGCACAGAACCTTTCCTGGGCGAAGATGTATTTCACTAGCCATGGATACGCTTGGTGAGTGCTACTGCGCTATCAAAGAAGACCTTCATGACGTTTATGGGATATGGTCGAAAATACATGTGCGCAGTTTCACACAAGTTGAATATCCTTTCGTTATCTACTTCCTTTTCAGCGAAACTGATGAGTGGGTCAATCCATTCGTGTGCATAAATTTGACATCGTATAAGTTATGTAAATGAGGTGAATGATCACAGTATTCGAGGTATCTACCAGTGAAACCAGCTACTCCACCTCAGCCAAAAATTCCCCCCAGATATCATCCAGGTGGCACAAAACACCAAGGTGTCCACCATGAAATACCTTCAACTTCGTATTCTGATAAGTGCCAGCGAGATAGCGCGACCATGCTTCAGGGGTCATTCTGTCCCCCAACGTCGCCACCAGCGTCACCAAAGGGCGAGAGTGCTCTTCGTCCAAAGCGTCTGGACGGAACCCCCAGTCCAAGTGAAGGACAGAGGCCGAAAGCTTGAAACCTTCCCAAGATGTCGCCACACTGCGCACGATATTGGACGCCATCCTCCTCTCCGTCTCTCCCTCCGCTATGCCCTCTTTCACCCTCCACGTCGCGTACTCCTCCTTCTCTGCCTCGTCCATCTTGTCAAAGGTCAACTCCCGCAGGAACCGTTCTGCGTTTTCGACCGTGGAGACCTTCTTTGCCATCATAAATCTCACGAGATTTACGAAGAGGCCTTGAAAGGGGAACCACCGCGCGACGGGGCCGACCCGAAAGTAGTCGCTCCAATTCATATGTCTGGCGTAATCTTTGTGGTAGCGGAAAGGTGAGATTGCACCCATGAGCAGTACACCTGCGATGCTCCGCCCGTAGGGGAACTTGTCGTAGGGAGCACCGTAGAGTATCTGGGCTGGGACCGTGCCAAAGGAGCCACCAGCGACGTAGAGTCTGATATGTCTTTCGGCGTCTGGATACAAATGGTCCAGCAATGCGGTCATATCGCTTGTAAGGCAATCGACGTATGAAGTTGATGGAAAGGGCGGGGAGGTATTTCCCCACCCAGGGAGTGTGGGGCATATGTGGTGAACATCCTTTGAAGCAATGACACGAGAAACTCTAGACGTCTCCCCGATTGTGAAGATGCCGTGGAGGTAGAGTATCACAATTGTGCTAGACGGGTTCCCGGAGATGGCATATGCTAGCGTACGACCACCAGCTAAGTTGAGCGTCTTCTCCTGGCTAGAGTCGGTCATATGTCAAACTTCCAAGTATGATGATGAGATGATGAACTTGAAACACTGATCGAAATTCGTCAAGCTTTCAAGCCCGCAACTTGCTGGGAGTCCGTCTGGCATGTGCATGAACGTTGGATGAATATTTAAGGGATCCCTAAGCAGTGCCTCGCCCAGTGCACCGCGGCGTAGCCAGAAATACCCTGACTCGGAAAGCCTTGGCGGGGAGTCTGACTCTGTGGGCCTGTGGCCAGGACAAGTCAACTGCAGCCACAGGGACACCAAAAGCATCCGCAGCCTCAGGCCTCAAGCTCAAGCTTAACTACGAGTGCGTGCCTGCGGCTCTGTGCTGCGCAACAAGTCATGACCCAGTACAGACAGAATGAAATTAAATTCGTCACTCTCACTACTGTGAACGCAATGAGAGGTATATAGCGTAATCCAAACATCAGAACGAAAGGAACGAGAACAAACCAACTAAACGAGCGTTCGGGGTGCAGACCAGGCGGGAAAGCAGCGTGGAAATGGTGGTTCCCAGGACTAGAGCCAGGACAGAATAAGCGGAAGCAAAGTTGGGGGTATAGGAAGTGGGGTAAACATTTTCCAGTGGTCGAAAGCGTCCCAACTGGAACAAGGTCAACAAAGGATAAGACGTCAAATGAACGTTCATCTTCTGGCGCTCCCACGACCGTAGCCAGCTTGGAGGTTGTCGAGCTCGGCCTCCAGCTGTTTGATAGCGCTGTGTGCCATCTCCAAATCCTTGTTGAGACGGTCGCGCTCTGCGATGAGCTACAGAAACGTCAGAAAAGGAACGGTTATCGCCCTGTAGAAACTACATACGTGTTGTTCCCATTGTCTGAAGCGAGCTTCCTCGGCCTTGACCTGTTCCGTGAAGCGCTTGCGGAGTTGTTCCTCTTCCTCCTTGAATTTGGGGTTGTCCACCTTCTTGACCTTCGGTTCCCCGAACTTCCTCGTCTCCATCTGCTGTTGTCTGTAGTTCTCATAGTGGAGCTCCTCGGTCGTTGAGATCAAGTCCAACATATGCGTCCTAATGAGGAGCGAGCGCAACTTGCGGAAATCGCAGTGGTTCTCATTCTCGACCTCTGCAACACCCCATAGGTACTCACGGCCCTTAACGACGCGACCATCGGGGGTCTGGACATCTTCAGTCGAGCCAATGATTGAGAAGGGCATGGCTTCAGCGAGCATGCGGGCGTGCTCAGCGGCAGCTTCGTCGTCAGACTCAACGGGGGGCTGGTAAATGCGAATATTTTGCGCGGTGATAACTTCGCGGACGCGCTGCTTGAAGACAAAGACGTCGTTCTGGGTCAGGGTGTCGGCTTTTGCAATAACGGGGATGAGGTTGACACGTGTGCCGAGACGCTTCATGATCTCGATGTCGAGGGGCTTCAGGCTGGGAAGACGGACACGTGAGCTTCCTCGTATGATCTGCCATACATGTCATGGCGAACAAACTCACGTGTGCCCAGTGGGCCTGATGAAGTACAAGCAAGCGTGTACCCTGAGGTCAGTCTTCTCCTCGCGCTGGGGCTGCTGTTCCTGTCGCATATAGGCTTCATGCTGGTCATCGATGAAATCGACAATTGGGGACCACGAGTCGCGGTTGTTGACGTAGTCACCGAACCCGGGTGTGTCGATGACAGTAAGCTTGACCTTGAATTGCTTCTCCTCAAGCTCAGCCTTGATAATCTCAACCTCGGTAAGTTTGTCAAGCTGCTTGTAATGGCGCTTCGAGTAGTTCTTAGCAGGAGAGAGCTCAGTGGTGAAGAGCGTGTTAACGAGAGTCGTCTTTCCGAGACCAGATTCACCTGTGTTTTGCAGTCGTCACCAAGTTCGAAGCGGGTGAGAAAAGACACGCAAACGCACCGACAACCATCATGGTGAAGTGTGCACCACGCTTGGCAACGATTTTGTGTTTCTGTTAATGCAAAAACGAAAAGACGCGAAATGCAAGCTCAACCGCGATGACTTTGACGAGGCCAATAGCGTGTACGAACCTGGTTGGGAAGGTTGGAAATTCCAAGGCCATCTGTAACAAGTGTTGGGGAGGACATGGCTGTAGAATGTGGAAAGCGACTTTCTCGACGGCAACGCAAATGGGCGACGACCAAAACAACTTTCCAAACTTTTGATATGGCACATTTTCTGTTTGGCTTTGTTTTCTTTTAGTGGCTACGGCTAAGCTTCACCTTACGTTTTCCGTCCTACGCTGGGCAGCTTGATGGGCTCATTCGCCCGAATACTTATCAAAGAACGTAAAGGTGTATTTATTGGGGGGCTGAGAACCAAATGCGAAAATCGACCATTGTCACGGAGGCACGACGGTCAAAGGTTCGAACCAGATCAAGCTCAAGGACAACCTGAAATTGTATGTTGGCTGGCGTAGAATTCAGCTGCCGGATACCCTGCAGGACACGCAAGAGCAGAAGTTAACACCAGGGGGAAAATGATGCCATCGTATGCTATCGAGTTCACCACCATCGATACGTATCTTGAGTTCGTAGTATGCTAGTGGCTATTCACCAATGCATACATAGGGTGCCGAAATCATGCACCCGATTTTGCCACCTGAATATTAACGAGCAATCTTTGAGAGAGATGGCAACACCCTCGCTGGCCTACTCTTCAGGGAGAAATGTCCCGATCAGCAGTGGTGCGTGGTTTACGTCTTTTTTATCTGAGTTCAGTCTCATGCCACCAGCCAGGACAAAACGATGAATGCGTTTACCTTTGCTAGTTAGACGTGCGAGCCCCAACTGGAACTGAAGGTTCCCAGGTTTACGTGGTGTCCATCGCATCGGCATCGTCTACATCAATCGCACGTTCCTTTCCCTTCCTCGGGCTCTTCTTCCGCTCGCGCATAGGGGCAGCTGAGCTGTTGCTATTCGAGTGCTCAAGAAGCTTGTTAGTTAAAGAAGTTTGGGCGGGCGCATTCGCGGGTTCTAGGGGCATGCTTGATGCTTCTGCTGAGCTGGAGACTATTACGTTGGGCGCGCGTGAAGACGGTTCGGACGGTGCCTTCTCCTTCAATTGCACCTCTTTAAAACGGATACGCTGTTCCGTGGAACCGACGTGAGCAAAGGAGCGTTTATTTCGCTCTGTATCATCTGTACTCAGAATTCAGCTTTTCACACGATGCAGAAATCCGACCCATACGACCCGTACTTTTTTCTTCCGTGAACAGGAGTTCAGTCCCTAAGAGCGAGTCGTGACGGCCCTTGAATATCGATCCAGAAAGCTGTAAGAAAGGTGTCGGCGTATCTAAGCCCTGGCACTTCCCATATTAAATCACATGCGATGAAAAGAGATATCCTGCTCACAATCAATCTGTATGTTGAGCTGGTCGGTAGTAAGGTAGGTTCTACCATTCCCAAGTCAAGCGTGACGTATGAGACCTCTTCCTCTTCATCAAAATAATCTTCGTCAGGTCCAAAGGATTCGACCTGCTTATATCCCGGTATCAACGTTTGTGCTGGCATTGAAGATAGCCTTCGGATTGTGAATTCGGGACGGAGGTATGTTGGTCTGCAGCAACTTCCGAGTTCGTGAATGGTCTGGATTTGGGAAGCGGTTGTTTGAATCAGAAGCTTTTGCCAAACAACGCCAGATTCTCGATCACTTCAGACTTGAAAACACTTTCATGAAACCCCCGCCTCTTCCATCATCGCATGTCCTTCCGTCCTTCCCCTGTCCTCTACAAAAAGCTCAGCTCAGCATCCCGCTCATGGCTCTCTCGCCAATCTCGTGACCCATATATTAAACAACGCAACTCATCCCCCACCGCCTACCGCTCCCGCTCCGCCTTCAAGCTCCTTGAGCTCGATGCCGCCTGGGGTTCCTTTCTTTCCAAAAAAGACGTCCGCGCAGTCGTAGACCTCGGCGCGGCGCCGGGTGGCTGGAGCCAGGTCGTCGCAGAAAAACTCGGGTGGATTGACCCTTCCACACCAGACCTCGACGATTTGGCGTATGGGCTCCAACCGGGACACGGCCTGAGCGACGAGATGATGATTGATAAACTTAGCTCGTGGAGCTCGAAACCTGGGAGGGGCGTCATCGTCTCCGTGGATTTGTTGCCTATGGCGCCGATACCGGGCGTGCAGACCATACAAATGGATTTTTTGTCGCCCGAAGCCGAGGGCGCTGTTAAAGCTGCGCTTGCGATCCCCGAGAATCCATCTGGGATGGCGGATATCATACTCTCTGACATGGCTGCTAACTTCTCGGGATATAAGCCCCGAGATGTGGAGAGCAGCCTCAATATATGCCACTCGGTGTTTGAGTTTGCGAAGGACAACTTGCGGGTCCGGGATACGTCTCAAGGAGCGATCAAAGGACATCGAGGTGGAATACTCTTGTATGTGAAGCCACCATTATTCGACATTGCTACTGACATGCTCTATGATCATTAGGCTCAAACATTTTGCTCACCCACTCTTGCAAGATTTCCGGAAACGGTCTCTCGAGCCCAATTTCCATGCTGTCCACTACATCAAGCCAGCTTCCAGCAGAGCGGAGTCTGCGGAAGGCTACTGGCTTTGCCGAGGTTGGAAGGGTCTCAGTTCATAGACATAGTGTAATATTAATTGCAATCATTATGACGCCCAACACGCAGGTTGCCAATGCGCAGGTGGGCAAGCTGTCTGGGTGTTTTCGTGCGTTATCATTTACATTGCGCATGCATGATTTACCTTACGGAACATGTATTTTACAAATGTAATAGGCATAGTAAACAGAAAATAACATAGCAGGCACTCGCGACAGAACACAGGGTAACACAGGTTCTATCGAAGAACACTATCAGAACGGATGGAGCAGATACAGAAAGGCAGCAACTTACATTCGTAAGATTTAGGCACCGAAACCGTATAGGGTGCGTCCCGAGCGCTTAAGAGCGTACACCACGTCAAGAGCAGTGACAGTTTTCCTGTGACGTAGACCAAGTCAGCACGCGGCACAGCATCCAAAAGATCACTAGTATCTTCCCACCTCTTCGCGTGTTCGGTGTAGGTGACGGAGTCACGAATAACCTTGTGACATCGAGTTAGGCTTCGGAGCCGCGACAGCTGACCAGATGACTTACGTTCTCAAGGAAGATCTTCAGGACACCACGGGTCTCCTCATAGATGAGACCAGAGATACGCTTGACACCACCACGACGGGCGAGACGGCGAATAGCCTGACGAGTTCCAATTGTGAGACATAAACAAAGTTGTATTCAAGCAAAAGTTGTACACACCGGCTTAGTGATACCCTGGATGTTGTCACGAAGGATCTTGCGGTGGCGCTTAGCGCCTCCCCTAGGCCACCTGTCAGTGCGAGTTCATGTACAGGAGGAACACCAGACTCACTTTCCGAGACCCTTTCCACCCTTTCCGCGTCCAGACATTGCTAATGTGATATGTAAGGGGGTGAAGTGACTTGGAGATTGAAAGGGTTGACTTGTTGTATGTGGGTGGTGGTGGTTAAGAGTAAAGACGCGTCTTTGTTGATTGGCGTGTTATATGTGTGCGGTAATTGCAAATCACGTGACCATATTCGCGGTCGTGGTGCACGCACCATCTTCATGGCAGGAGCTCCTGATTTTCCGCAGCTTGCAGTAACGAGTCTCTATGTTTAATACCGGAACCCCCTCGACTTGCTTTGTGTCATTGTGACTCGTACAAGGATTCTCATTCTGTCGAAAGTCATCGTAATCTTACATACATTCCGCCCTCCAAAGTTCCTCTGGTTGACACGTCAGAGCAAATTCTCATCGTACCACGCATGCTCGCGTTCCAAAACATCCTTGATAGTCGACGCGAGGTGCCAGCCGTGACCCTCGTTGTCGTAAAAGTGCGACGAAACCTTTTCGTTCGGTGCGTAATCAGCGATCTCTTGCAAGAACGCGTGCGCTTGATCTGGGGGGACGACACTGTCATCGTTTCCTTGGAGCATCTTCACGACATCGAGTTAGCGCCAGTGGATCATATCAAGATGTGAGTAATGAGAGAGAATTTGAACCTACGAGGAGCGGTACGCTGATATTGACTTCGCCCGTCTTGGGATTGACGACATTGTAGAAGGCACTGCGGTCCCGGTACGTCTGTGGGACTTCGTCTGGGGAACCGCCGAGAAGCTTGTACATGTACTGCAACTCGAACTTCTCTGTGCTCTGGGCAAGCAGAACGAGGTCAGAGATGCCGCCGTAAGCAGATGTTGCGGCCTTGTAAAACCTGGGATTTGGCGCGAAGGTAATGGAGGACAGAGTTGTGTAGCCACCAGCGGAGCCCCCTCGGACAGCGGCACGTCCACTATCCACCGAGTCCTGAGAGGCGAGGATGGAGACGGCATCTTGGCAGTCTTGTATATCCATGATACCCCACTTTCCTGCGAGGCGCTCACTGTATAATACATGCACATGCGGTGTGACTTGAGATTAAGTGAATTGCTTACATGTAAGCACGACCGTAGCCTGACGACCCTCCATAGTTAACGTCCAACCTACGGGTGGGTTAGGGAATTCAACGGATACAAAAGTCACGATGCACTGACCATGCATATCCTCGGGAGGTAAAGTACATCTTTTGCCAATTTAAAACTTGAGGTTCCATTGAAGTAGGTCCCCCGTGAACATGCACAATGCAGGGTGGCTTCTCTCCAGGCGGCCCCACATAATCGATGTTCTTGGGAGTATAGAAGACTACGTAAAGGGGTTCGCCGCCCCTATCAAGCTTTATGGGACAAGGTGGAGAGATGTATGGATCATATGATGCTACACTTCCCGCACTTGGTTTCAGAACCTTGTAGGTAGGCGCAAACGAGGGTGCCGAAAGTGCGCAGAGAAGAACACCGCCAGGGGTAGTTGCCATGCTTGCGGTGAAGACGAACGTATCCGGACCAGTGGGTCGCAGATGTTGTGCCACTGTATAGGGAAATTCAGAAATGGAAACAGGGTCAGAAGGCTTTGTGAGGTCGAGCATGTAAAGGATGTTTCGGCCGTCTTTGAATGCAGTAAATGCTCCATAATTTCCATTACCCTGAATGGCATATGGGTACAGCCCAAGGTGCCACGCGGGCTCAGCAAAATCTTGTTCTATTGGCTTCGCGAGAGCAGCTGTTGCGATACCCGTCTCAGTGGAGTAGATGAACGGGTTCTGGAACCCGTTCGACTCGTCGGATGTGTAGACGAGCTTGGTATCTGATATCCAACTGGGATATGTCACCGAGATATTAAGCTTTTCACCAGCGACATAGGTTTTGTTGGAGAGTTCTATCCCACCATTGACTATGGATACGTCAGCGATGTAGATGAGCGCGCCTTCGAAGGGCATGTCAGGTTGGTACCACTCTTGCCAGGCTATCTTGGTGCCTGAAGGATTGAAGACGGGAGTAGCGTAGAAGTCAGCGCCATCCACGAGATTAGCCTTGGTCCCCGTGTCGGTATCTATGAGGCACAGAGTGTTAACGACTGTTTGTGAGGTGCCGACCGTATGATCTTCAAGAATTGATACGAGGAGGTTGGTCTGTTTGGGGTGGATAGCAAAGTTCGCGTATCGCCACTTGGAATTTTCTGCCAAGCACTGATCAATGTGCGAAGTTGCGCTCAGGTGAAGGAACACTGTACCGGGTGTCACAGGGACTGGTTCGTTGCCCTCTTCGACAGCATATACGCGATTGTCAACGTAGTTGGAGAAATAAACTACCCCGTTGTAAACAATGGCGGCAGCTCCACCGTATTCTTGCACAGCGGAGCGCGCATTGTACGGAGATGGGATAACGTCCTTGTTAGTTACAGTATGAACGATAACGCAGCGACCATTGTCGTCTGGTCGTTCCTCGATATGATAAATGATTGATGTGACAGGATCAACGATGACGTCGTCGAACACGATATTCTGCGCAGGGAAAAAACCTCAACAGCAATTCAAGAGGATGAAGCTCAACTAGACGAACACTTTGAATGACGGTATCGGACGTGATGGGGGATACCCATTTTCCGTAGGGGGCTTCGATAGGCATTGTGAGTTGCGAGTGTCAGAGGAGAGCTGGGCGGCGCAAGGGTCCCATTAAATAGGTTGGCCGTGGAATGGAAGTGCCATTATCGTGGGTCGTGCTTGCCAAACCACACCTAGGGTGGTGAACCATGGGGCACAGGTGATAAGGCGCCAGAGAGAACGTCATAACAAGTTCACCGGTGTCCGCCGTCAACGCATCTGGGAATGCCACCCACTTGTATGGCTGTGGTTGACCCAAGTCGACGGGAGAAAGCGTGTACGACAACCTGCTGATGATCGGTGGAGATCATCAGCAAGTACAGTAATACTTAGTGGACACGGTGGCTGCAGAGAATTCATCGATATCCTATCATGACGGTCAGCTGGGATAACTATTGGGGAAAGAAGCACGCCTAGAGTGGTCGACGGTCGGACTCCTACCGCCACGTTAATGATGATATCGTGGACCATTTTGTGGCTAGATGTGGGGAGAAATTACCTCCATCATGGTCACAATCCGAAGTATTGATTCATAATTGAAATCACACCGGCCTTTGCAATATGAATCATGATAAGTATGGGTTCTGTTCGAGAGTCTCGGACTTGAGGATGGAGACTTCAAGCCCCAGGTTTGAACCAATTCAGCATTCCCCGATATGGTAGAACTGAAATTACCATACAAGGCAACAGGCCCATCAAGTCTATGCAAGTGAAGGCAATATATTCATCAGGTGCAGTAGTCCTTCTCTACCTCGATTGTAACCTTCTGGGTTGCACACGATAAATCTTGGAACAATACAGAGAAGATTAGCATGGCCCCTGCACAAGGATGACACGCTTTTCCGGAGTGGTAGACCTGTGGGTCTCAATATTCATTTTTGCTTGTTTCCTGCCTATATCTGGTAACTTCGGAGTCGGAGTCGTTACATATGTCTTCTGAACCAACGAAACAGAAAATCGTAACCAGCATCTGGTGTGCGACCGATGTGACCTCGCCTGTAGCACTCAAGATTTTCTCCTTACAAACCAGACCGCAGAGCTACACATAGCGGGCTCTCAAACGCTGCAGACAAAGCTTGTCGAAAGTCCTCGATGATATCGCTTATATGCTCAATTCCCACAGAAACCTGTCGGTCGTCCACGGTAAGCCCATGTTCGTCCATCGGCTCCGATTGAGAAACAAAACGTACCCTAATGAGGTCTGGAGATACACCAGACGCAAGTTGGTCCTTTTCCGAAAGTTGCTGGTACGTGGTACTGGCCGGGTGGAGGACTAGCGTCTTAGAGTCACCTGAAAGGAGTACATCGCATTAGGTGTCACGACTCCTTGAGAAGCCCCTCATTAACGCACCGACGTTGGCAAGATTGCTAGCTAGTTTGAAGCTCTCGGTAAGTTTTCTCGCGACATCTTTGGAACCACGAGGGCCAAACGTCAGGACACCACCGTACGCGTTGGGTCGCAACAAGAGCTTCGCTCGGGCGTGCCACGGATGATCTGACAGCCCAAGGTACGATACCCAAGATACATTTGGATGCTGAGACAACCATCTAGGAAAAGGTCTGGAGGGTCAATAGAGGTTGACCCCGGCCATGGAATTGCTTACTTTGCGAGCTCAAGTGCGTTTTCACATTGTCTCTCGGCACGCAGGCTCAATGTCTCTAGTCCCTGGAGAAGCAAAAATGCGTGAATGGGACCCAAGGCAGCACCAATGTCCCGTGCGACTTCGGATCGCAACTTCGTGGTAAACGTTTTTGTGCGGAACTTTTCGGTGACTTCCGGTCCGTATAATCCTTCTGAGGGTGTTGTGAAGCCAGGAAATCTCCCAGAGCGATCCCAATCAAAGTTTCCTGTCGAGTGAGTAAGGTTTTTTCTTGACCTACAAATGAAGACACCCACCTGAATCTACGATAACCCCAGCGATAGTATTTCCATGCCCCCCTATCCATTTCGTGGCGCTATGCACTGTTGTATGTATATCTTGGATGGGGTTTTCGTACCCGAACTGAGCAACCACACTCACAGACAATGTCAGCACCGAGCGTGAAAGGACGAATGAGGTATCCTGCGTGACTATTGTGTTATACCTCAATAAGATGTCCATCACCACGCACCTCCCATTCCGAAAGTATTGTCGACGATCAATGGAATACCATTCGCGTGGGCGATCTTTAAACCATCGTCAGTGTAAGCGATCACTGAGGTACTCAATCGAACACTCACCCGGGCAAGCTCAGAGATATCAGGGACATTGCATTTTGGATTCCCGATAGTTTCGATGTAAAGGCCCTTGGTCTTGTCATCTATTGCTGCAGCGAAGCTGGCGGGGTCGTCCCCAGGAACGAACTTGACCTCGATGCCATACTTCTTGAAGGTACCTTTTGTGAATCAAAAGTCACTCGAAAGGTCTCCTGACGCTTAAAAGTAACGAACGTTTGAAGAGCTTGTACGTCTACCGAAGCCGCATCAGCTGAAGTGAAGAAGGGGGCTAGCAAAAGGGACTCACTCCGTCATAAACGTACGATCTTAAACGTCAGGTTAGTCCATCCTGTCATAACGTGAATACAATGTAGTCACGTTGAAATAATGTTATCCCCCGCGTTCGCTAGGTTGGAAATCGCCAAGAACTGTGCAGCCTGGCCACTGGCACAAGCCACTGCTGCGATACCGCCTTCAAGTGCCGCTACGCGCTTCTCGAATACCTCCTAGAAGACGAAGACTTGATCAAGGATCCTGCCGTCGGTCGCAAGAATGGGGTACTTACAATCGTGGGATTGCTAATCCGTGAGTAGGTGTGCCCGTCTGTTCTGCAGGTGACGCACACATTGTTCGTGCGGAACAAGAACGGAAATAGGTACGTGCATACCGGAGGGAAAACATATCAGAGCCGTGCTACACCGACAAACATGATATCCTGTAAATCTTTATGATAGTCCAAGTGTCGCCACTCACCTGACAATCCTTGAAAGTAAAGCTTGTCGATGCATAGATGGGCACTGCCCGGGCTCTAGTAGTCGGATCGAGTTCGTAGCCAGCATGTATCTGCAACGTTTCGAACTCGTAGCTGTTGAATAGTATGAGTATGTTCACCGAGTCACAAATACAATAATACTCACTTTAAAGTTGGTTCCATCGGACTCTCCTTGCTCTTGCTCTGATGACGGTCAGGAACTGATGCGTGAAGGAGACTAACGGCGAGCGTATTTACAATCACTGATGCTCCAATGTCTATAAATATTCCATTTCAACAATCTCTCATTTATTCTCGCGCAGGCCTCCGGTTGCTAGAGCCGGCAGGGTTCTTGACGTCTCATCAGCAAATGTCATTGCGTATACCCAGAATCATACAAAGCGTCCAACCATACAATTTTTTCCCCATGAAAATGTGAAGGAGTTTCCAACGTCGAGTATCCGTCATCATAGCGCAGCCTTCAGCGCCTGCTCGAAGTCGGCGATGATGTCATTGATGTGCTCAATTCCAACCGCAACCTATACCCCGCATTGTGAGTGGGCGTTCGCCACAAAGCCACACCAAACACTTACCCGAATCAGATCAGGAGTCACTCCCGTCTCCAACCTCTCTTCCTCTGACAGCTGCTGATGTGTTGTCGTGGCAGGATGAATCACGAGGGTCTTCGCATCGCCCACATTTGCAAGGTGGCTTGCAAGTCGCAGACTATCGACGACCTTGCTAGCAGCATGGATATCGCCTTTGGCACCGAAGCTCAGCACGCCGCCGAAAGCGTTCGGCCGCAGGAGTTTCTTGGCAGATTCGTGATAACTGTGGCTCTCGAGGCCCAGATATGAGACCCATGCGACCTTGGGGTGGTTTTGGAGCCAGCTAAATCAACTTTGAGCACTTGAAACTTGGACGACAGTGCGACATATATACGAACATTGCCAAGGCTAGTGCGTTATCGCAGTGTCTCTGTGCGCGCAAGCTCAATGTTTCGAGACCTTGAATAAGGAGGAATGCTCCGAAGGGGTTCAACGCAGGCCCTATGTCGCGCAGGAGCTCAACACGAAGTTTGACTGCAAAGGCGGAAGTTCCAAATGTGTTACTGAAGATGAGCCCATGATAACCCTCTGATGGCGAGGTGAAGGATGGGAATTTGCCACTGCGGGTCCAGTCGAACTTCCCTGTCGCCGGGAGGAGTTAGAAATTAGGATAGGTCCGAGGAGTAGTCGCACCTGAGTCAATGACGACACCCGCGATCGTGGTTCCATGGCCTCCAATCCACTTCGTAGCACTGTGCACTAGAGGAGATGTCAGGGTACAGTGCGAGATAGCATCAACTCCACTAACAAACAATGTCCGCGCCCAAGGAGATAGGACGGATAAGGTATCCTCCCATTCCGAAGGTGTTGTCGACAATCAAAGGGATGCCATTGTCATGAGCGACCTGGTGAAGGGCCACAAGATATCATCACCAGGGCTGGCGCTCGACGGTTCACGCTACTTGCCTTGGCAAGTTCAGGTATCGGAGCGACGTTGTACTTTGGGTTACCGATGCTCTCGACATAGATTGCCTTCGTATTTTCGTCGATAGCTGCGGCGAAGCCTGCTGGATCGTCCCCATGCACGAACTTGACGCCAATGCCGTATTTTTTGAAGGTGACTGTTAGATAACTCATCAATAACATTCTAAATGGGGCTATGTCCGTGGATCGCACCTTTGAACTGGTTGTATGTCTGGGGTCGGCGTATCGGAGCAAGTCAACACAGTTATAGAGGCACACGAAATCGTTACGTACACCGCCATAGAGATATGATCTACACAGCTCGTTCAGGGTTCCGATGTTGGACATTAGGGGTGATACTCACGTAGAGACAATGTTATCCCCTGCACTTGCGATTGTGGAAATCGCCAGGAATTGTGCAGATTGGCCAGAGGCAGCTGCAACTGCAGCCACTCCGCCTTCGAGTGCTGACATGCGGTTCTCGAATACATCCTGCGAGAATAAAAACAGGTACATGGCGGAACGTGACGATGGGATATGTGAACGTACGACTGTGGGGTTGCCGACGCGGGAATAGATGTGGCCGAACGCCCTGACAATTATTCAGTTCCTGCTGTCAGATGAGGTAGTCATAAGCTGCAGCTTACTTCAAACCGAAGAGATCTGCTCCATGCTGGGCGACAACCCAAGATCAGCTTATGATTGGTTTCTGGAAGGGCTGTGGATGTTACCGCAGAATCGTTGAACACGTAACTTGTCGTGGCATAGATAGGCACAGCTCGAGCGTTCGTAGTGGGATCAGGGACTTGACCAGCGTGTAGCTGTAAGGTCTCAAATTCCTGAGGTCTATCGGCAATTCGTACGGATCATGATGAGCAAGGTGCCCCCTGTTCGAGCTGGCTATTGTGGAACTCACCTGTTGGGATCAGACATGATGGTAGGGACAAAGTGATCAACTCGGAAGGATAACCTGAATTGAGAGGGGTGGTTCAATTATGGGAGAGGCCTTGAACGAACGCCCACTAGCTATAAATATGATGTGATCAGCTGGGTCTATCGGCCAAGACTCGTCCCAATGTACGGTAAATGGGAAATGACGTCTTCTAAAAATCAATTTGCATGTAATCACGCAATATCTGCCGTACCATACAGGCCATATCAGAGGAGTCGTTCTCTCCAGCTGACCAGCCTCAGATCTGAGATTTGAGGATAATCTGAAACATATCTCGGCCTAGGGATTACAACGAAATAGATCGATATACACTGACGAGTACTTACTACTTACTGCCAAGTACATGCACGTTGCAGATAGGTGGCAAAAATACTTGACAAGTGCCAGTGTGTGCACCGGAGTTTGGCAGAGCATGGCAGTTGAGCGGTGAACAGTTTGCCCAATATATTCACAAAGATTGTCGCGGCCATGTGGGCCGTGCGACCTACGAGTACTAGTCGAGTACTCCCAGCGTTCTCCTCGGGATTAATATTAATAAGTATTGATCTCCTCGTCGCGGGAATGATACCACCCACACTAGTATCAGACGTACGAGCACCGCCGAGCGCAAACTTAACTTCCCTCCCAGGCTCCCACACAACCACATGACAGCGGACATGACTCATATATATATAATGAAAAAGGTCTCAGAACCTTAGCGATATGTCCCATGCTGGGGAAGATAGCAACGGGCCCTCAGTTGTCAGCATGACCCTCCAATGTTTTATATATCCTTCAAAGAAGTGTTAGCACGTCGAATCAACAGAAACGCTGAACCTACTTACTATACATATCTCAAAAGTGCGTTATCCAGCTTTAACGAACCTCCCCAAGCGATGCAAGAATAGATGCCCCTCGTCTTCACCGTCCGAACCCCACACGTCTTCCTTATCCCACCCACCTACTTCCTGTATCCACAAGTGCGTTGGGCGATCAAGCTTGCAGCCATCGAATGCCGCACCCCAGAGTGGGGTCCAAAAAGTCTGCCACCATGCAACGTCGGGGTGTGGGTTCCGAACATGCTCGCAGAAGAGCATCTGTCCACCTGGTTTCAGCACCTCCGTGGCAAGAGATTTGATAGTGTCCTGCGGGTCAGGTACTGAACAGAGAGTGAGGATAGAGATGATCGTATTAACAGGTTGATAGCCGCCCAATGAGGTGAGAATGGACGTGGTGTCTTCGGCACCACATGAAAGGAGAACAAATGAACCAGATGCTTCGCTGAAGCCGGCTGCGTCCGCGGCACGTCTGAGTTCATCGTGCATGTTGACGTTGGGCTCAAGTGCGACGTATTTCGTGACACGCGTCTTATCGAGATATTTTGCCGTGTGCCCGTACCCTTTAAACCTCTTTATCATAGAGGAACGTCAGGAAGAGCCGCGGTGCTTACCTGCACCTACATCGAGAACAACTCCATGTGCATGCTGGGTTACGAGGCCCCTTTTGACTTCTCCACTGTTTTCGTCAATGCCTGCCCCAAAGACAGACCACACGTGAGACATGAAGATACGTGAGATTGCTGTCGGGTGGAAGAGAAGCGAGGGATTGGCCCATAGCTGTTTGAAGGTGGGCCAAAAAGCAATCTTAACTGCCATGAAAAGGTCCCCCAGAAGGCTGTATCTTTTGAGGGTCATCTTAGAAGGGGTGCTCGTGGTAGCAGGGAAAGTTGATGGGCTGCGACATATCTTTGGACGAGGATTTGCATTCACAGCAGACATCCAAATTGGGAAGATAGCGCCTATCACTGCTCGTCTAGCGGTTTCGCCGCCGAACAGTGTCACCGTCGACCGCGTTAAAGCACATCAGCTAAGGTGATCTAGAGTATTTATAAGTATCAGCTTATAACCATTCGGATGTTTTTCGAAAGTGACCAACCCACAACGATTCATCCCCATACTTCAAGCGGCAAAGGTATACACTGCGTGCATGGCCGTTCGTCCTCCAGCTTCATCCAGCTTTAAAATGATTTTTATGCCAGCGTTCGACCTCGACATAGACTTACCTCTTGAAGTGGGCCACACTGCTCATATCCAAATACTGTTTGATCATCGTTTGATCATTCAGAGTCGTTCGTTGAACTTACGTGGGCAGTTGCCCTCGGACCATTTGCAGGTTTTCCCACGGATATTTCGTAACACTGGTTCTACTTACCGCGTGAGCTCAGAAGGATTCCTCGGTCAAGTTTTCACAGCTGCTCGCGGACGAGGAGGTCAGAACTTCGAGCCATCGCAAAGTTCTGCTCCAGAACGACAGAATTTCGTCTGTTGCGGCGTACACTTTGGCCGAAGTTACTGCGACACTCGGTGAGCAATGCACTCAGGACACCCTAACACGTCTGATAGAACACTTCGGATCATGCAGCGTCGGTCGTGTGTCTGCCTTCGTGTTTGCGTCTCTTGCATTGCATAGAATCGCACATTAGTTTTCTGTAAGTATCGTGCGCCTTGTCAACGGTCGAGGCTGCTCATCTCACGTACTTCCCAGCATCTTCCTCTGATATACCGCAACCACGACGCACTCAATATACAAGCAATTCAGAAATTACAGCACCATGGCATTTCGCATGAACGCATCTGGTCCATTGAGAACTTTTATCTCTGCTTTCTACGCTGCAGCTGGTCGACTGGACAAGTCTCTGTCACCTTCGGACACAATTGCACGTCTCCAAGCTCATACCTTCGTCAAGTCTGATGCTATCTATATCTTTCATATCATCCTTGCCATATTCTGGCTCACGATCATGGGGGTGCCATCGTTCCCGAGCAAACTCCTGATACCAATTCTCTACACGACCGCCCTCCTCATCCCGTTTACTTCCCAGTTCTTTCTCCCAGCAACACCTATCTTTGCCTGGCTCCTCGCATTCTACACGAACCGCTTCATACCTTCCGACCTCCGCCCTGCGGTTCACGTAGTACTCCTCCCAACTCTCGAGTCTGTCCTCTATGGAGCCAATGTATCCGACATCCTCACGCGTTTCACACACCCAATCCTTGACATCATCGCTTGGCTCCCATACGGTGTCATCCACTATACCTATCCGCTGATCCTCGCCCTCCTCCTATGGTTATTCCGCCCTCCACTTGCGCTCAAGACTTGGGCGAAGACGTTCGGGTACATGAACCTCACTGGGGTGCTCATACAGATCCTGATTCCCTGCGCAGCCCCCTGGTATGAGGTCATCTACGGTCTCACACCCGCTACGTACAATATCCCCGGGTCCCCCGGCGGTCTCGCCCGCATCGATGCCCTTTTCGGCGGCGACGGGTACCAGACAGCATTCTCTAATTCGCCTCTCGTTTTTGGCGCCTTCCCAAGTCTGCACGCGGGTTGGGCAACGCTTGGCGCGTTATTCATCACTCATTTCTGGGATGGCACCGGGAGATATGTGTGGACCTATGTCGGCGTGCTCTATTGGAGCACCATGTACCTCACACACCACTACCTCATCGATGTGGTGGGTGGTGCGTGCATGGCGACAGCGTTCTTCTATCTCTTTATGCCTGATGAGCTACGTGGATCGGGAGGCCAGGGCGGCAGGTCAAAGTACGAACAATACGATTTGGAGGCTAGGAGACCCGGAGGCTTGATGGGCGCTGACGAATTCGCGAGCGATACTGCGGAATCTGCCGATTTTTCTGATGAAGGCGAGGAAGAGAGCATCACGTATCGCTCGCCCAATCCTAACGCGGGACAGTTCCAGGGTCACAGTCAGGTGCAGCTTGATGCTCCTTCGAAGAAGCCTTTGGGAGGTTCTGGATCGGCAAATGGAAGGACACATCGGCACACGGCGAGCATTGCGAGCCTGATCCGCGCTGATGAGCGTGCGGAGGGGTGGAGTCCAATAGGCACCAAGGGTTTCGTGTTCCCTCCCGTCAGCCGGTGACCCTCATGGCGTGTCTGAAGGGTTGGTTGGTCGGGATAAGGCTGGAAAATTATATTTATACGACGACCATCTGCCATGCTGCATGATCATACATGACACATGACGAGGCACGATGATGCTAATTGCTACTGATATCTGGACGTGGGCGTACGCCTGCGTCGCTCTCGGCTTATACCCTGTTCGCAGTCACTGGTTGAAGAAATGGCATTGCTCTGTCTGCAATCCCCTGGGGAGCATTCCATTCACTCCCGTGGTCATACAGTAATCAGGCAGTAACGACAAGGCAAGTAGACTGAACATTCGATGGTGAATTAATTGGTCAAGGAGTACCCGACGTCCTCCTTTACGCTATTCTGCATCTCAATCAAAGAGTCCAGCATCATTTTCCCCTTATCGTCGAGTGTATCGCGGAACCGATTCTCCTTCATCCACAGCAGACCATGCTGGAGGACATTCCTCGCGCGTGTCGATCCACCCCGAATGTCCCCCATACAGCCATGGAGCGTTGCCCTACGCTGCTGAGAGTCATATGTGGCACAGTGGAGGATGTTCGAGTTATAAAACACGGTTTCCCCGGCTATTTGGTGTGGCTTTGCGATGAGATACGTTGTGATATCTGAGGATTGGTACTCACGTTGCAGGGTGACTTGTACCGCTCCTGGCATGTCCATCGGGTCTCGAGGTGGCTCTAACGTCTTTGACAACGCACGCTGTGCTTCCGTCCTTGGTACCTTGTGGGAGTGCGGGACTATGTAAAGACAAGAGTCCTGATACAGAGCACTGAATAAGACGTCCATCAAAAGCACGTCTCGTGGGAAGCACATAAAGCTCACGTATTCCATTGCACCTACAAAAACCAACCGCGGTCAGTAAGTGCGCCGCAGGACGAACGAGAGACTTGCCCCGTGTGACCATGAAGCAAGAGCTCGAATCTCCTCTTCCGAGGTTGCATTCTCTCTCACGTCGTCGCGGTGCCATCGGAGGGCAAAGTCGTGTTCCAAGGGGTTGACGAGGATATTAAACAGTTCTTGTGGCATCCACAGAAAGGTACCAGTAAGCACTTGCGGTACGCCAGTATGGTATCTTACGTCTACGAGGACGGACATACCCATCTGCAACTGCGAGTCATCTTCGCAGGCCAACAGCTCCTTCGAAACATTCCTAAGGCCCTCTGAAGTATACCACCTCGCGAAAGCTGGCTCGTTCAGATCAGGATGCATGACATGCTGCACGCCCCATGAGTCTGGGTTGTCGTTGTCAAATGGGGGAAACTGTTTCCCGACTGTGCGACGGTGTGGCCAAAGGCCAGCTCGTGTTTTGGATACGACACGACCACAGGCGTCTTCCAGGACTCTGAAGTCCTGGGGAGAAATGAGGCCGGGGACAACCACGTACCCCTGTTCGTCGTATGTGGATTTGATGGAGGTGGTCATTACAATGAAAATGAGGGCTCAGTGCGAGTCAAGGCAAACTGGATGATAAACCGATAGACCACAAGCTCTTCAATAGCCACACATGCACTCCCTAGCCAAGGTCATATGATAGGTCTGGAACCAAAAACGGATTCTCAAGCTCGAATGAGATCTAAGAATATGGTGAAGAAGTGCAATGGGACCAAGTGGGAAAAGACCAAACTACCACCTGACCGCGGTCCGATGGTACCGAAAATCCGATGAGACAGAACTTGAAGCCTGAAATCAACCTGAAATCATGTCTTTTGCTGTCGCAAGTGCGCCAGCACTTGCTTTGCAACGCGCTGGCGCCCTTCCTCAGCAGTATGATACGTAGTTGGTAGGTCAAACCGCTCCTTCCCAATGATGATCCACACTTTGAACTTGTTCTCACTCTTTTCCTCATGAAACGCTGGCGTCCCGAGCCCCTTCTGCCCGCAGTGGTCTACATGAAGACAAATAACTAGCCCAAGGTGACATGAACCGAGGAGACGCTGCTCACCTGTCAATTTCTTCACGTGGGACTTGGGCTCAGCGTCCCGACCTTCCGACGGGGTACTACTCGACGTATTCGTCGTGGATGTACCCTCGTCTTTCGTCTTCTCCTTGACTGGCTGAGTGCCCTGCGGAGTACTACTCTTTCTTGTGATCTTGATCCTCATATCTGGGCAGGCGGTCAAATCGGATTCCCACGTGCCCTGTTGCTGGCAGCTCGTTCAAATGGTACGTACCTCGCTTCTTCGATTTTCGGCTATTCTGGCTAGAGCTTTCAGAGAATTCAGATCCCCTTGAAGACAAAACTTCGCCAGGCTCCACATCGGAATGCTCAAGACGCGTGGAGGCGGATGACCGGGGTACAGGATATGAAGAAGCACCTGGCGCGACGTGAAGCGCTCCACTCGGTCCCCAGGTAGGAGGCGGGCCGCTATAAGGTATGTGCGACGGATGCGGTGGATTTGGAGCGAACATCAAAGGTGGCTGGTGCATGCCATAGCTGTGATAACCAGCCGGGACACCTACACCACCTCCCGTAAACCGAGGATCGAAAGGAGGGGGGCACGGTGCCATGTATGGTTGTGGTCCATAGGGTACGAAGCTCATACTATGAACTGCAGTAGGAGGGCCGTAGCTATGCGGTGCATGATGAGTAACCCCAGGTCCGCCAGTAAAACCTGGTTGATTGGTCAAACGATCGGTCCTTGGAGACAGCTTGGAACGAACCAATACCACTTGACTCGGGAACGTGACCGCCACTGCGAACGTGCTGACTCTGTCCGACTGAAGTTGCTTGGCTGCTTTCTCCTTGAGTACTAGAAGAACTTTCAACCTCGCGCTTTTTGCCTTTCTTCTGCTTCTTTGATGGGGGTCCCTGCTCGGCTTCTTCTGTACCTTCAGCGTGCTTTCGCTTTTGCGAGGCTTCTGGATCGTAGTTGCGCAAGGTATATGGACTCACGTAACCAAGAGGTGGCTCTTTACCCCGTAAACGAACAAACTCAACAGCGCCTTGTTCAGCAGCATAGCAAATAGCAGCCACTTTCGCGTCAGCTTTGTTGCGATAATCAGTGGGTATCGTGTATATTCGGACCTGCTCTGGGGTTGCCGTTGCGGAAAGTTCGACAACCAAGGTAGCTCCGAAAGCTGGAATCCGCGATGTTAAGGAACACAGAGGAGCTCGAAAACGAAGAACACCCACCGTCTCTCTCCTTCTTGAATTCGAAATGTGGATGGAGTTCCAGATGAATCTTGCTGAGTTCCGCCATCAAAGTGGGGTATATGAAGTTGGTCGAGAAAGAACGCATTAGCGGGGTCACTTTTTCTTGGACAGTTGATGTGATCGTCCGGATGTAATTTCCGACGCCATGAGACATAGCTTGTAGGGAAACGGCGGCTTTTGCGTCTGATCGCTTTGGAAACCTAGCATCGACGAGATAGGCTCTGTAGTCCCCGGGTCGATCTAATTTGAGGACACACCCATGCACTATGAGGTAAATTGAATGATAAGTCGGACAGCTGTGTTGAAACACTGACGACCGGGGGTACCATCCGAGGTAAACAAGAAGGTTATCGCCAACTTCCCACCTCTGGCATTCTGAACCATTCCATTGAGCCATCCGGGAGCGTTAATTTCGACGGCGTCATTGGTCTCAAAGGGCTCGGGAAACGGTCTTGGGAGAGAGTCATAGAAACTCTGGAGCGTAAGAGGTGTCCTGGCATTAACGATCGAGGCCGCTTGTCCGCTCGAAGCTGAGGGCGAGAACGGTGTAGGTAACAGCGGACGAGTCTGACCATTTCCATGCTTAATGAAGTCTAGGACTCCTTCAGAAACAGCGGCCTTCGCGCAGGCAGCCTTGGCATCTGGGTAGGTGTCGAAAGTGGAGTCCGAGAGGTAAACTCGAACCACGTTGGGCGAAAGCTGGATTCGAAGGGCACAACCCTGTTCTATCTCACGTCACGAACTGCATGACAGCACAATAACTTATAACTTACTGTGCCCCAGCTTGGGTTCAAAGAATCCGACCCAGTGCGGTGCGACGCACCCAGCACGCCATTCAGCACAACATTTCTCGATTTCGTCGATAGACGACCCTGCATCATTCGTCGTCTTAGAAGTTGATGCCACGGGCCCAGCGCTGGCAGTGTCGGCCCTAGCAATAGCTACAGATGAGAGCACAAGCCCGCGCTTGGGTTTTGCGGTATCTCCCTCGCCGTTCATGAGGAAATCGAGTGCACCCATTTCAATGGCAGTCTTGGCAGCCTCAGCTTTCGCCTCATTCTTTTTAGCGAAAGAAGGCTGAGTGGCATACGATCGCTTTGTACGATCAGGTCTGGTTATGGTCAATATGCACTGCTTGTCTATCACCGGATGTCAGACCACTGATAACAGACGTGAGCAGTTTGACTCACTCCTGGGTCCATTCTGTTCGATGAACTCGAACTCTAATGCGTTGGTGTTTCCGAAGACGCGTTGACAAGTCTGGTGGAGCCGTGTTACTGCATTGACATTGACCGTTTCAGTGGCCTTCGCGGGAGCTGGAGGTGATACTTCGGGCAGGGATATGGGAGGCGGTGATGCGGCACGCTGGGGTACGTGGGTAGGAGGTGCAAAACTTGAGTTTGTATCTCCGTAAAGGTATTCGTCCAACGAAAGACCGCCTAGATCAGCCAGGTTTCGAGATACGATATCGAAGGTCGACTGAGAGATCCAACTGTTACTGCCTGACGACATGACGGTTTTAAGATGCTCTGATGACTTGGAGGATACACAACGTCCAATAGAACATAATCAGAAAGCCGAGATATTGAGACACTGAAGAAGAGATCAACGTATGTAGTCCAAAGCTACTACTCGCTGTTCAACACGGGTTGAACGTTGAGGCTATCGAGTAGTGTCATTTCGTAATGATATTGGCTGGGAAAGGGCTTTTCCACGTGGCCAACCTTGTTCCAGCCTTGTTAAATTAATCGGGCCTTGTCTAGTACTACACAGTAAGTCAGACTTGTCGTAGCATACAGCCCCGGGGCCTGAGGCCTGAGGCCCAGGGTCAAATAGTCAACTCAGCATCTCAAGACTCAAGGCAGTCAGAGGCTATGATAGGCACTACTAGATCATCGATGGTTTTCACAATCGTCCATCCTCCTTTCAACATCTCAATGGCAACGAAGCGGGTTCGAAGCATCCTGTGTCGAGTTACAGTGATTGCCATGGGGTGGGTGTGGGGCTTGCAGGATTGACTGCGTACGCGGTCTCTCTCACCTTGCGGTCCTACAGCCTGTTTACCATGATGCTATGACGCGTTGATGCCGAATAATTGTTGGGAGAAGTGTCTGATACGGCGATGAATGTGCGTCTTGGCATCATTGTGAGAACCCCATTGGCAAGTGAAACAAGGGTTGTGATTTTTTTAGACCTGAAGCAGCGCTCATATACATACTCGAGAGTGAGCGTGCTTACGATTCAATAGTTCATCGATGCATCTGTAGATGTCTACTTAGCTGTACTGGACTGCAGTGCACAGCGGGGATGCAATACTAACTTGAATGAACATATGGTGTAGCAGCAGCCGCAGTTGGGCCTAAGCTTGGCAATTTGACAAACACCGCCGCTACAGGATTGCTGTGTACCCTCGTTTTCGTTGTCAAGCTCCTGGAAGACAAAAAGTTTGAGCTGGCAAGGCTACGTACAACCTGACCCTCATCTCTTTCAACACTAATATCAAGTTGGATTCTTAGTTTATAGTTGTACTTCCTCTTTCACTCTCCATTCCAGGTTTTGTCCCATCACGACCATATATCTGCGTCATCTGGACATGAGCGGCTACAACAACTATGAACCCTACTCAAGCTCAAGTCCCGCCCAGTATAGCTCCAATACCCGAGCAATGTCAAGAACACCCAGTCCCTCGCCTAGCGAGGTAATCGCCCTGAAACAAAAGTCAATGTTCGATATCAGGTCTTTATACCAAAAGGACAAGATGTTCACAAAGAAATATATCAGTGCGTGGTCAGAGGCCTTGTCTCGTCGAAAACCACCATGACACATCCTCCCCAGTGTACTACATTATTGGAATCATAGTCGTCGTCCTCGGCACTCTATTCTTCTGGTACCATGACCAAATCGTGCACGCAATTCAGCCTGCCGCAAACTGGATGCATGCGTAAGTTGCAACCGGATCCAACGTTCCACGAACTTACACCCTCCGATAGCTTGTCCTATGGTTGGCTCATACCAATTGGTATCTTCTTCGTCATATCCTTTCCCCCTGTTCGTTCAACACCCTACTATGCCCCGTGGTTAATCACTGAATAGGTTCAATAGCTTTTTGGGCACGAAATCTTGGCGATCGTCTGTGGACTGGTGTGGGGTGTCTGGGCTGGCTTCGGAATCACTGTAGCAGGGACTCTACTTGGTGAAATTGGCAACTTCTAGTGAGCGTCGACTTACATTTTCACGATGGCCCTTGCTGACGTCCCTGAAGCGTGTTCAGATATCTCTTCCAAGCGCGCGCTGAAAAAGAGGAGAAGAGGAACATCCAGTATGCTTGTCTTTCCAAGATAGTTCGAGAGGGTGGCTTCAAGATCGCGTTGATTGCGCGATACAGCGCCGTCCCAGGTCACTGTGAGTTCTGACAGTCTAGAGTGGAGCCACGTACTTGACCGTTCTTTATAGTCACGACTGCTATTTTTGCTGTTTGTGGGATGAACATATTCGTCTTCGTCATGGCCGCTCTCCTTTCCATGCCGAAACAATTCATCACCGTTTATATTGGAACACTTCTGGAGAGTTCTGCGTCAGGTGAGTCAACTCTTCACTGTGAAAGTTATCCTCACTCCCGTTAATCCGGAACATAGGTTCTGCCACAACTCAAAACAAGATCCTCAGTTACGTCGTTGGTTGCATTACTGCCATAGTGACAGTGGCAGCCATGTGGTACATACAGAGACAAGTAAACAGAGTAAAGCCAGACGTCATCCACGCCCGCCGTAAAGCTCGGTCAGTCCAGTTTCTTCCTTCATATCGTTCGATCGTTAATTTCTTTCGCAGCCAAGTCAAGCTGAATGAAAATGTCTTGTACCAGAATGTCGGTATGAACGGGTCAAACGATGATGCCGTATTCAATCCCAACCCATCCAACGTCAGTCTCACCACACCACTTGCTCAATCTGATGCACCCTATGATCCTCCATATCAACGTTGGGATGGTGCCGGTCACGCAGTGGGGTATGCACCTGATCCCCGTGTCCTCGCTCCTCAACCTCGCCGAGCCAACGACTCTTTTGACCCTACTTTTATTGCGCCTTCTCTTACTGGAAGTGCTTCAACCAACATTAAGAAACGCCAGGAAAGCACGGATACCGCGGAATGGGAGCTACGGACTAATGCCGCGGACGGACAAGCCTATCCACTACATAGCATTCCTGAACCCCTACCGCCTTTGCGAAACCCCTTCGAAGATGAAGATAACGAAAGCACCGCCACGGTCATCCCGCCTCTTTCTCCACCTCCTGGACCTCCAGTGACTGCGCCGTCCACCGGTAAATATGCTTTCGGCCACCCGCGACACGCCTTTGGGGGAGGAGATAACCCGGGAGCACCGTCTGCGCAGGCTTTCTCTCCCCCACCAGGGCCACCACCTAGTTATGGATCCTAGATTGTCATCAGTGTAATCCTTTTTTCTGATGGACGCTTTGGGATCATTATCGTGGTTTGTGGACTGCACGTTCAACTCTATATCTTCATTTAGGTCGCCATTACCGCAGCCTCGCTCCTTCACTCAGCACGCTCCTTCCCTTACAGAACTTGTGTCCATAGTCGTATCAGTAGTCCTTTCGTAAGTTATGCTTGAAAGTTGACAACCATGCACCACATACCCTTGGAGCGTATGATCTCTTGTACTCACACCCGACCTGTGGCTCGCACCTAAATAATAATATTGCATAAAGGACTAATACTGTACTGTCTTCCTAGCTACTTTATACACATCCGCGACTCCGTTGTGTGATTTTGCAGTCCCAACCCGGATCCAACAACCACCAATCGGCATGTGGCACGGTGCATGTACGGCAGTGCGCACTGGTGACGCTTACTCCACTCGCATTTACTTATCTACATAGGTCGAAGATGACCGTGGGCTATGTGGGGAAACACGAGGCACCAAGGGAGAGCACCGTGACACTTAAACTTGATGCAGTTCCACTCCTCCTTGGACTTTCCAAGTTGAATCCATCCCTGGCCCCACTGCCCTCCCAGGGCAGTTCTGACCACAGTAACCGTCGACTGCTGGCCCAGTCTCAGGACATTTTACCTCCGGCTTGCTGGCCAGTTCACCTGGGTTGACAGCAGGCCTCAACTACCACAACATCGATCCAGTGGTCGTGTGCACACAACAACATTTACGCAAGGACGATCGCTCATCACTTGGTACGACGAACCGATGGTAAGTTTCACTCGCGCGCTGAATGATCTTTCGCATCTTGTCTGACGTACGATTACTCTGTCAGCTTGGCCCCATGGATGTCACTCCCTACATTCCTCAATTCCTCTGGAGATTCTGGCTCTCAGATGCGTACGTCGCTAGGTGGTCCTGATCTATAGCGGAAGAGCTCACTCCTCTTTAGAGACCCTACCAAACACACGCTGGACGACCATCGCGTGCATATCTATGACGTATTCAACAATGTGCTCTCCGAGACGCGCCGGATACCGGAACAAACTCGGACTATTTTCCAAGACTTCGTCACCGATGCTCTAGACGAGGGCTGCCGTTCAGCTGTACGCACCGCAGAGCAAGCCTTTACGCGTCTTGAAAACGAGGTGGAGCGGATACTTGCCGACCTCGTGTTGAAGATCCGTTCGGCTAGCAATACTACTGAGACTACTAGGAAGCTTGACATTCCTATTTCCAAACGGAACCGCGACCAGATACTCCGGTACTTTGTCTTCCTTCGCTATCGTAACGGCGAGCAGTATAGTAAAACCGTCGGAAGGTTAACACGAAGAGTGGTCGTGGAAGGCGGCGCGGTTGTTAACGCACGTCATGCATGGCATCGCGTTCGTAGACGTGCTGTCCTCGGAGGTTACCATGCGTTTCTTCACCACGAGTCATTGGACACACGGACGTTTCATCGGTTCGAGGGCCTAGACTGCTGGAGGTTCTGCAAAGCGGAAATATGTATCGGTGTCGCGTCAGAGGGACAGCAATACGTGCTTCCTGATACTTGCTTTGCCTCCCTTGACGAGGACTTTGGCGGGGACCCGTGGGTAGTATTTTGTTTCTAATCGCTTCATAATATTGTTAATTCACGCCTTCTAGAACTTCCGCACATCTTTTATTCCCGGTCATGCCAACGCTGGCACTTTACGTCCTTGGTGTTCAAGATGTGGAGCCTGCCGTGGACATTGTTGGCACCAGCCCACCCTCGCTTGTGGGGGACCAAGGGGCAGCCTGGATCGGTGTCGGCGTCGAATCTCCGTCCGATGTGCACCTCCGAAACGCGTCACTTCTCCAGCGCAACCCGGCCCATCTTTATTTTTCCTCTCTCATGTCTCTCGTGCAAGCGATCTCGAGCTATGACGAGTTTCGTTGGATCCCGGAGCATCTCGACTATTCTAGGCTGAAGCAACGTGCTCGACAGAAAGCGACCCTTGAGAAGGTGACCAAGACGCTGGTGGTCAAAGGGAGTGTGTTGTTGGTAGACCTGACGGACGAGGTGACCAGAGTCGGCCGTGATCCTGTCTGTCACGGGGGCTTTGCGGACGTTTGGAAAGGGGTCTGGACCAATTCGTTTGGGCACTCTAAAGTGGTGAGGCCTCGAGACTATGGCGAATTCTATAGGCGGTAGATGCTGACCGTCTGTTGTTGTTCACAGGTTGCACTCAAGTTCCTCCGCCAGTATCAAAATGTGGCAGATGAAGCTCGCGAGAAGCTCTTGAGGGTAATTGTTCCGTTTAGCGCCCCTACACTCGAGAGATTCATGATCGGTGGTACAGCGTTTGAAAGCAGAGATAGTGGCCTGGCATCGCCTGCAGCATCCAAACATTGCACCCCTGTATGGTGTCATTCAGGCTGTCAACTCGATCGCCATGGTCTCGCCCTGGTGCAACAATGGCACAATCATGCAATATATCGAACGAGAGGACGTCCATGCTGACAGACTGGCTTTGGTGAGTAAGGTCACTACTTCGAAAAGGTTGCCCACATTAACGGGAAGTTAGTTGAGGCAAATAACCTCTGGAGTGAGCTACCTCCATAACATGAAGCCCGTCGTGGTGCATGGGGATCTGAAAGGGGTATGTTGTGATACTCTAATTTCTTTTGCACAAATACGAAGTCATCCTTCTCCACTTAGACGAACATCTTGGTCAGTGATACCGGCGATGCACTGATCTCCGACTTTGGGCTCTCGAACGTCGTCGAGGAGCTTTCACTTACCGATGCCAGTTTACGAGCTGCTCAGTTTGGCACGTCCCTGCTCGCGGGGTCGACGCGTTGGATGGCACCCGAGCTCATCCTCACACTCGTCGAAGATGACGGAGTACCTCCGGTTGTCACAACAGAGAGCGATGTGTTCTCGTTCGCTTGTGTTTGTCTCGAGGTGGGCCACATCTCCTTCGGTGAATCCAACTCGTGAACATTGCTCACTCCACTCTTAGGTGGCTACTGGCGAACTACCGTATCCCCACCGATCGAACGACCGTGCTGTGACGATCGACATCATGCGTGGCGTCAAACCATCCCGTGGGGCCCGTTCCATCTCCAAGATGTGCTTTACAGGGACACAAGAAGAAGCCTTCTGGGACACCGTCAACCGGTGCTGGGACACCGCACCCGTTTTGCGGCCTACTATGACCCAAGTGGGGGAGATGTTGGCTGCTATTTCTGGCTGTTGTTCATGAGCGCTTGGGCCTTCTCGATATGCATTGCTACTCACGAGTCACGAGTGTACGATGGGTCATCTAATAATATATTTCAGAGAATGAGAAACTTCCAATGTACTTTACTGATCGCATCACACCATGTAAAGATATTTCATGCATTGTACGACTAAGCATCCAATACGACAAGTTGGCATTGATATCTGTGATGTGCTGTGCTTGTCTGACTGGGAGGCTGTGATCCTGTGGACTTGCTGTGAAGGTTCATTTGAAGACGGGGATGCTGTAAAAACTAATGAACTCCAAACAGTCTCAGGGACTCGTCGTTTACGAGCAAGGTACTTGGCATTTTCGTGACAAGACAGCGTCATTGCCCACACGCACGCGACAGCGAACACGAAATAACAATGGGGCAATTAGCGCCACCCCACGCGCTTGGCACGAAGACGGTGGTGTCAGAATGAACATGCATGGTGGACATGTGGAGCCAACTTTATAACGAAGACGGCCAGTCTGTACCAGATACTTCATAGCCCTCATGCACAGACGAGTAGACCCAACCACATCGCTCGTCGAGTCAGATTTTGCCGCTGCCTCCATCGAAGAGCGCAAGAGACGCATTCGTGAGGAGGCGTTTCAGCAGACTCAAAAGTTGGATGGCGAAAGCTCATCGAGTACATGGCACCCACGTCGCCCTACTCGGCGTAATGCGATGTGGCTCGGCTGTAAAGCCACGAATGGTGGGGCTTATGGAAGAAGAGGACTATAGGGTCGAGGTGAGTTGGTTGTGAACAAGAATGTGTTCTTGTCACCCACGGGATATTCACTGTTCTCCAGTTCAGAGAAAGCAGAGGAGAAAGGTACAGAATAAGGGAGTGAAAGAGATGCACCCCAAGATTGGCGACCAGGAATGGTGGTCCGAATCATCATGATGGCCGCCACGCCAGGTCAGTCCCGCGGCTGCGATTTCCTGGAGAGTTGAACGTTGAAGTTTTGAAAATACTGTACATGAATGTACATAGCTATAGCTTCCATGTGACGTTGGGTGCGTATGAGTTGCTTGGAGAAAGCCTAGCCACTGGTGTATTACCTATAGTAAAAACATCCGGAACATTGTCATACGTTACGATTCAATTGGTTTGACTCTGACAGCAACAACAAGTTGAAGCAACACCTAGACCTTGCCGATGCTCAACCTATACAGCAGTATCAAGTTGTATTTACGTGCCGGCAAGAATGTGGTCTTGAGCCGGTGCGATAGATCACATTGAAGGTGCGAGCTTTAATGTGCACGATGTTGGGCTATCATCGACCTCTGGCAATAGCTCTAAATGCGCTGATGTTTTCTTCTAAGGTTTGTTGCAGCATTCCGGGTGGCCAGTGACCTTGCATCGGCCTCATCATCGTGACATGTGCTAGTTTCTGTGTTATGATAATTCTCATTGCCCTCGTGTTCGCCTCCCACAGCCTCGGGGCTTGCTGGACCTCAAGGCTCAAGGCCTCATGGGTATAAGTGCGTGGTATAGTCTTTCAAACAAGAATCACTTATCCTTACACCACGACAGAACGAGACCAACCTATGAACGACCATTTGGCGCAAGGCCACGGCGTTGTAGATATCACAGGTGTGTTACTACCTACATGCTAATATCACTACCAACACCCAACGCACAGACCTCAAAGCCATGGGCGTTGCTGCTGGCGATAGACATAACCCACCTGAAGTCTGCGCCAGCGTGCTAGTCGAAACCATTACACCGAGGACGATGGATGATCCTGCATATATCGGTAATGGGGCAGCGAAGTTGATTGATGCCATTGATATGTGAGATTCATGCCTACACCTTGTTCTCCCGTGCTGACCGACCCTGCAGGCCGTTGGGCCCCACACCAAACATTTGTATGCCCATCAATGCGTCTAGCGAGCTAAGCTGCCCGCTTGGAGAACAAGAGCTTTCTCATGAGTCTGGTATCGTCACTAGCCAGATGATTGACCCTAATCACGCTTCCTGTGGTAAGTCGTATTCACGGTGTTCACCTTTTACTAGTTTTGACTGCATCACAAAGCGATTTCGTGCCAAAAAGATGGGGACGTCACCTCTCTCGCTCTCCAGGGCGTAACAACAGAGTCTTTCCAAGGACAAGTTCCGGATGACACGGCCCTTCTGCCTCGCGTTGTTGTTAGTATCTTGAATCACAATGATGGACCAACCCGGAATATCACTAACTCGCCCCCAGGTGGCTGGTGTAGAGCACGAGCTTACTCGAGGCAACCCCGAACACCCAAACAAATTTGGCCTCGAAACGACAATACCACAGTCTCACCACTCGATGGATAGTGTGGATGATCACCCCTCGGATCCTCGAGGTGGTGACGGAGCGCTGTGCAACTCGAGAATTGCAGACACCGCCCGTTATGCAGACGGAAACAATTATCTGGAGCCGATGAAACGGAGTGACTCCTCCCAAGATCTTCCTCCTGTCGAGCCGGTGGTGAGCTCCACCATCACCATTATTCCATCGATCTTATCAAGGCTCGGTTCGTTCGTCCGATCTGCCATTCCGCTACTCCCAGTCTATGTCCTCCGTCCCTTCGTGAATGGGTGTGTGAAGAAAGATTACCCAAAACTTCTAGATGCCACTATCGCGCTTCATCGGCATGCAATGAGATTGTATGTTCCTGGGCAGCCTGCTTTGGTTGCATTGCGGAGCAACCTTGCTATCGCTCTCCTCACACGGTCCAAGCGACAAGGTAACAGCAATGACCTTGACGAAGCGATTGAACACAGTCAACGTGCCTTGCTTTTGCGTCCGGAAGGACACCCAGAGCGGTCATCTTCGCTCAATAACCTTGCGACTGCACTGGTCGCCCGATTCGACAAGCAGTGCGATGGGAAGGACCTTGAGGTGGCGATCAAGTACTACCGCAGTGCATTACTCTTGCGACCGGAGGGACACCCAGACAGGTCGTATTTGCTCCACGACCTTGCGGAGGCACTGGTCCGCCGCTTCGACGGGCAGGACGACGAGCAGGATCTTGATGAGGCAATCAAGCACCACCGAAGTGCAATGTTCTTACGACCGGACGGGCACCCAGAACGGTCATCTTCACTTGACAACCTTGCTTGTACATTGCTCCGCCAGTGGTGGAAGCGGCGCGATGGGAAAATCCTTGATGAGGCATTTGAGCACCTTCAAAGTGCCTTGCTCTTACGGTCAGATGGGCACCCAGAACGGGCATCTTCACTCAGCAACCTTGCGGATGCATTGGTCTACCGGTTCTTTCAGCAGCACGATGGGAGGGACATTGATGAAGCAATCAAGCACCTCCAAAGTGCACTACTCTTACTGCCAGATGGGCACCCAGAACGGTCATCTTCACTCGACAGGCTTCGAGTTGCATGTACAGTGGCCATCCAGTGGGCACAGCAGTGCGATGGGAAAGTCCATGATGAGGCAGCCAAGCACCTCCAAAGTGTATTACTCCTGCAACCGGATGGACACTTGGAGCGTTCATCTTCACTCGACAACTTTCCAGTTGCACTGCTCTCCCAGTGGGTACAGCAGCGCGATGGGAAAGCCCTTGATGAGGCAATCAAGCACCTCCAAAGTACATTACTCTTGCAGCAGCCCGGACATACCGAGCGGCCATATTTGCTCCTTGGCCTTGCCGATGCACTCCGCAGCCGGTTCGAACAGCAGCAGGATGGGAAGGACCTTGACGAGGCGATTGAGCATCTCTGCGGTGCATTGCTCTTGTGGTCGGAGGGACACCCAGAACGGGCATTGTTGCTCAACTGCCTTGGAATTATACTGCTCCACCGGTTCGACCAGCAGCGGGATGAGAAGGACCTTGATGAGGCAATTAAACGCCTCCAAAGTGCATTGCTCTTGCGGCCGGATGGGCACCCGGACCGGTCATCTTCGCTCCTCGGCCTTGCCGATGCACTTTCCCGCCGGTTCGATCAGCAGCGGGATGGGAAGGACATTGAGGAGGCAATCGAGCTATATCGAGCTTCAGTGTTCTTGCGGCCGGAGGGGCACCCACATCGGTCATCTTCACTCAACGGCCTTGCGGTTGCACTGGTCAGCCGGTTCGAGCAACAGCGGGATGGGAAGGACATTCACGAGGCAATCGTGCACCACCAAAGCGCACTGCTCTTGCGGCCGGAGGGACATCCAGATCGGGCACGTTCGCTC